>ML852353.1:0-13804 GCA_009831015.1 Picea engelmannii
AGGAAACTACCGGCTGAAGATTCCACTTGGGAAGATGAGCCTTTTATACAGAAGCATCCAGAGTTACTCAAGCGTTGTGGACAACACTTGTCTCAAGGGGAGGGGCATGTTAAGTCCTAATATTGTCTCATTAACCCTTAATTGGGGAATATTATATTAGTAATGTTATTTTATTTATGTTGGCTTTAGGCCATTAGTTGTAATTATACCTCCTAGTCTCCTATATATACCAATGCGACATTTTCATTTTGAATCATCTTGTACTTGAACATTTAAGTGGGGTAAAAGGAGGTTGCCCCCTCGAAGAGGCTTATTATTTGAAATTATCTCTTTTTCAAGGCGTTGAGTACTTTTCCCGAGGTTTTTCTATGCTAAATTGATATTTGGTTCTTAACAAAGCCTACTAAGCTAAATGAAAACATCAAGATCATCCAGACGCAACCAACAACAAAAGTGACAAATGAACTTGAACCTTCACAATGAGCGAGAAACAAAATCACAATCATGCGTTACAAACAACTAACAATACAACAATTCCAATAATCATCATCATCATCAGGAAGAACATGACCAAAGGCTAGGTTATCATACACACTTATCGATCAATGCACGCCTTGATCCGATCATAAGGAATCATGCTGCCACATTGTGAGAAGCGCGATAGTAACTATGGAGAAAACTTAAACATTCCTAAACCTTCAATCCTAAAACAAAATCCAGCGCGCCAGAAGTCGAAACTTATACTGTCATACTTTATATAAAATCTATAAATGGGAGCACTCCCATAAACCGAGCTAAACGAGCCACAAGGTAGATTTATTCAAACATGTTACCATCATAAGGACTATTCATAGCACAATATCCAAACTCAATCTAATTTTAAAGGCATATAACAACACTTCCCTTCCTTCTTTTCAAAGGATAGCAATGCTTCCAACTTCTCTTTTTCAAAACAACCCTTTAAAACATTACAAAATGAAAGATCTTATAATTTAACATTAATAATTATTATTAACATGCAACAAGGCTTCCCTAATTTCCTTCCCTAATTTCCTTTAAACGCAACCCTTTATACATCATTAAACTGTTATAAAGTAAAGTAAAATGGCATTAAACTGTTATAATTAAAATACTAAATGACATTCCACATATCCTGCAAAGTAATTCTTTATTCTACATGAAATTGCAACTGTTGTAAAACAAATGAAAGCTAAAGGAATACCACATATCCCTGAACGCAATTCTCTGTTCTAAATGAATTTGAAACTGCTATAAATCAAGTTAAACACCTTTGGCATTCCACACTTCCTTTAACACAAATCTTTGTACTAAAAAGGAATCAAAACTGTTATAATCAATAAAAAAAACTGCCACTTGCCAATCACATGATCCTTAACGTAAGGATCCATTCTAAAACAAAATAAAATTGGGATAAGGCAAATAATTCACCCAACACATATATTAGCTGCCCAAAAATAACTATTGCCATTACGTTCTATGTCAATTATAGTCACTTCCAAAATAATCGCTACAATTGTTTATTTCTGTCATTATACCAATGCTGCCATTAATTATATCACTACTACACAGTCTTATCTACAATTAATTGCTACTGCCATAACCAATGTAAATATAACTACTGCCTTAATTCTCTGGTTATTAATTAATGGAAGGTTCTGAAAGAGCCCATAAACTAATACAGGCAACAGATTACCGCCATTCCGTTTATAATGCAAAACATAAATTTCCCAGGGATAGGGAACCACCGGAAGGGTCAAAGGGTAACGAAAGGTAGGAAATGTAGAGAAGCAACGACCAAATCACTGAGGCTATGGCAAGGGTGTCAGGAAAAATGGGTAAGTCTCCAACTTATAACACCATTCCCAAAGCAATACTTCCAGAAAGGATAAAGGAAACACAATCACTAAATTGAAATCCCCACCCCCAATCCATTTTCTAAAGTTCTGGCAACGAAAAATTAAGACAAGTGGAAGCGAAGTGAGCAGGCACGCAAAGAGGTCCAGGAAGAAGGCAAACCATAAAAATGAATCACAATAAATAAGAAAAAGGGTTTATAAAAAAACATTTGAAGGTTTGGGGTCTTCTGCTCGTTTCCACGATTAAAACGAGCCAAGCGTCTGACCTAGCACGATCCTCCAGGTGTCAAGAGAATCTAGAAAATAACTAATACACAAGTCTCCAAGGGAGAGTCCATGAACTAAGCATGAGTCAACACAATGCAATCACCAACTCAGCGTAATATAACGAGGAAGGAGGAGCGTAGAGTGTGCACACATGTCAATAGCCCCTCACAATCCTTACGGAATCACGCAGTGAATCCGGGGTTAAACAAGAACATCAACGCCAAGGGATCAACGTGAAATCCCTGATATAAAAATGATGGGATCCACCTCAGTAAAAAGAGAAACATTGTCATCAAGCATGTAAATATACACACAATTCTGAGAACGGGTCAAGCAAAGTAGAAGTATGGGGATAGCCAGGCTACAAATTGGAGGGAAACTCGATGCTCCAGGCATGAACATAAGACAATGTCTGACTTGGGGTTGGGGTGAGATAAATAGCCATGGGAGAAAAATTTCACACTGGTCAACTTGATGCGCTTTATGAAAAATATAAAATTTTACATGCAAATAAAACTAAAAGGCACCAAAAGGATGCGCTATAGGAAATAAGATTAGAAGAAAATTTAAAACCACATGTGAACAAATATATACAAGAAATAAAATAACAGTTTCAACTATCACTGCACTACAGGAATAAGAGAAAAACATGTAGACAAAACTGGAATGGATATTGGTTGTTGTGCTACCATAATTCGAATACAGATAATTAAACAAAAGGAAAGTTCTTTATGCAATAGAGACCATAAACTACAGATGGATGAAGTCTCTCTTGGAAGAACCATATTTCCATACAATTAAAAAAAACACATAGAGTGAGGAACCCAAACTTCACCCATATATCCAGAACCCCATACCTCTTACCATCTAGATGTAAATCCACATACAAATTAACTAATTAAAATTGTGAAATTTAGACATGTGTACCTTAAGCGAAGGCGAAGGTTGTGTTGTTGTTGTCCCATGCTAGCGCTCTGTCCAACTCCTTCTTTCCAACCCCTGAGACCTCTCCGGTGCCTCCCAGCCAATGCTAGGGGTACTCTTATTCCCCCTGATCCCCCCGAGCCGCAAAGGGACCACACTCACAAGAAGAGAAAACTAGCTCCCAGCTCGCATCGCAAGGTTGAGCTACCACTCATTATCTAAGTTGGGTATCCCAACTCCCATAAGAAAAATTTAATCAAGATTGAAATATGACAGCATAACCTTACGCATACCAGACATGATCCCTCCTCCTCCTCTGCCATTCCTTTTATAAAGTTTTCTTAGTGACTAGTTTCCAAACCCTCATTAAATTCTTTTTATTAAAATTTAAATTAAGAAAATTCTCCCCCATACACTTGTCACTCGATCCCTTACTTGCACCATAAATTTATTTAATTAAATAATTTAACTTGACAATTTCCCTCACCCACCTAAAAGAGTTCCTAAAAACGCTCTTCGATGTCCCTTTTATTCACTTACATTTCTTAAATGACTGACTCGTTTCTTAAAGCCTAGTTGAGTTCAAAATTAGAAAGTTCCAAAGACTAGATTCCCTACTATGTTCCACATTCCCCTTTTTCTTTAAGTTTCCCCTTTCCTTTAAGTTTCTCCTTTTTGGTCTAGGTTCTGAATTAGCAAGTTTGTACTTAGCCATTATTAAACTTTTAAATATTTTAATCCTTCATTAAAATTTTAATTTAATTATTTATGTTTGAAATTTCTTCGCCCCCCCTTAGTTAAATGCCCTTTTAGTTTTTTTTTTGTTCACATGCCCTACTTAGACCTAGGCTTTTAAATTCACTAAGCTCAGATTTGTTTTTAAGGGAATTTATGATTATTAATCTTCACTCACGCAACATTCATTCTAAGGTTGACCAAGTCCTAAGGAGACATAGTTTTCTAGGTACTAAGTTCAATAAATTACCAGTGTTAAAATCGCGATGTGCCCTTCAAGACGCACTACGTTCTCCAAGGGTGCCACTCACCTGCATTCATGTTTTATTTTCACGACATTCCTTTCAAGACACACTACGTGCTCTAAGGGTGCCACTCACTTTTTGACTGATTTTGGTAGATGTCAAACCCCTGGAGTCAATACTTCGTTAGGTGACCTTGTGGGATACTAAGAGCGTCCAAGGAATAAGAACCCTACCTTATTGCACACCCTTTAGAATCATTGTGAGCGACTGTCACAGTCTTCCCTCACGACATCATGGATCTATCGAATTAGGTAGTCATTAACCTACAGTTTGAGCCATGATGGGAGTACTAGTAGGTTGTGGCAGGGTTGTTTCCACACCTCTCCCTCAAAGTCTCTGGTTGTCGTGCGTGACCCCTTTACTCCAAATGTGAGTCTGGTTGGAAAGATATCGTCAGCCTGCATCCATCAACAAAACATGTTAGCAATCAAAATCAACATCATAATCTACTAGTCATATGTCACATATGCAATAACAAAAACACTCAAACCATAACAATCCACCCCCTGACTCGATCTAGATCCCAAGGAGTTCCATCGATGCCATCAACATATTTAATCGGTCCAGATTCCTACATACTCAGGAAAAAACTAGTCAATAGCACCTATCGATATAAATATCATAAAATAACATATCATCAAATCCACAAATCATCATGATCCATAATCGAAACAATCAATCATATGATGAACTGGATCACTTGCACGCAAGTGTCCTCAAAGAATAAGTCCAATCACGTGTACACAAGAGAGAGATGTTACATACACCCCCTCTTGTTTTATAATCCGTCTCGAAGTTTCACAGTATATAAGTGCTGAAACAAAATATCTCACAATATCTATATGTATAGCTATCAAACAAAAATTGAAACCACTGATGCATATCATATGCATCCTCCCAGGTCGTCGAGTGTGGACTATAGTTTTCCCACTGGTCCTTGACCTGATCTACTATTCGATGTCGTAACTATCGAATGCGATGGTCCAAAATGCGGATTGGCTCTGCCGTGAGCGCACCCTCATCCGATACCTGCAAGGAACTCATGTCAATCACATGTGTAGGATCACTAACATAATGTCTCAAAATAGATATGTGAAAAACATCATGCATACGCTTCAAAGAATCAGGCAAGGATAGTTGATAGGCCACGAGCCCCTTCCTTTCCACAACCTTGAAGGGTCCCACGAACCTAGTAGAGAGTTTAGCACCCTTTCCAAACTTTATAGAACTCTTGTGCGGTTTCACCCGTAAGAAGACTCGATCGCCAACTTCATAACTATGGTCGACATGATGCACATCGACATAACTCTTCTTCCGATCCTACGCTCCCTTGATACTTTGTCTTATTGTTTTCATTTGATCTCTCATTTCTTGGATCGCTTCTAGTCCCACCAGGACCCTATCCTCAGGTTGATCCCAAATCAAAGGTGTCCGACACGATCACCCATAAAGAAACTCGAATGGGGCCATCTTAATGTTACTTTGATAGCTGTTGTTATATGCAAATTATACCAGTGACAAGAATTCTTCCCAACACTTCTGTTGTTCCATCACATACATATGCAACATATCCTCCAAGATTTGGTTTGTTCGTTCGGTTTTCCCGCCTGTCTCCAGGTGATACGCGGTACTAAAGTTAATTTGGGTTCCCAAAGCCTTTTTGAAACTAGTCCAAAATCGTCCTGTAAGCATCGATCGTTGATCAGATATAATCCTCTTAGGCATGCCATGCAACCTCACTATCTCGATGATGAAAATTCTAGCTATGTCAGGTGCTTGATACGTCATACACACAAGAATAAAATGAGCACTCTTCATCAGAGAGTCGACTACTACAAAAATTGAGTCGTGTCTCCTTGTTGTCAGGGGAAATCCAACGATGAAAACCATTGAAATGACCTTCCATTTCGATTCCAGAATAGTGTGTGGCTATAGTAATTCTTCCAAATTTCTATGTCTAGCCTTCACCTGATGACATTCTAGACATCTTGCCACATAGTTGACTGTGTCTGCCTTCATTTTTCTCCAGAAGAATAAGAGTTTAAGGTCTTCCCTCATCTTCGTGACTCCTGGATGAGCCATGTACACTGCTCTATGCGCCTCATTTAGGATCAAATGCCTCAAATCGTTGTTGGACGATACATAAATTCGATTATTAAATCTCATTAATCTGTCATTGTTCATAGAAAATCCCTCAAACGTGGGTACCATCATGGTGTTTTGTCCGATAAATTCCTTAACCTATTTATACCAATCATTGTCGCATTGTAAAGTCGTAATATTTTGATCCAGGTGGATATCGGTGGTCACCCACCTTTTTCATTTGGCTCTAAACAACTTTCTATCAATTTTGATAATTTACTATTTTTAGCAGTTTTTTCAGGTCCTGAACTTCCGAAGCTGTTTTGAGGCCCTAAACGACGTTTTTTTGGGGTATGTTGCAGTTGCAAAATTTCTTCATGAAATTTTGTGCAACTGCTGTAGTCCTTGGATAGATATTTCCAATGGGATATCATATGCCTAAAACTGAGATCGTATGAAAAAGTTACGACCCCGTGAAGTTGATGTACTGACTTACCCAAACAGGGCCCACATGACTTTTGGCGCTTCATCTCCTAGGGTTAGGTTTTTGGATGTTTAGGGTTTTTGAAACCCCTGTTTATTGTAAAAAGGCCTTGAGAGCCTCATTGTAATGATCTTCTGGTGAATGAGCGCAGCTGTCACATCTCTTCTCAGAGATAATCCACCACCATTCCAACAAGCTTGTTTTCCGTTGCATTTTACAGTTTCAGCTTATTTCCTTATTGAATAGAAAACCAATTTTATTGTATCTCTGTTATTCTGTGTTAAGTATCTGTCAATAATCTGTAGTCATTTTGTTCTGCTCATAAAATCCATATCAGTGGTATCAAAGCGGCTTTCTCCTTGTCATCTTAATGCATGTCCCCAACGAGGTTGGAGTACAAAGATTTGGGTCTCGAGCTTGTTTCTCTTGTGGAAAAAAGCTCGCGCACACCCAAGTGACCTCTCATGGAAGGAGAAAAGAAAGATTATGGGAGAGGAGATCCTTTCAAACTGTTGATTGAGGAAGCCCTCACACAACAAAGGAACGAGATGATGGATAATTTCATGCAAATCCTTCGGCGTCTACCAACAGGTGACACATCTTCTTTGAGCAGAGGCACCGCCCCCTTCAAGGTACAAATAAACTTCGATATTCCTATATTTGAAGGTCAGATAGATGCAGATGTTGTAGACAAGTGGTTGAATCTACTAGAAGGGTATTTCTCTGTCCATAACTTTTTGAATAGAGAAAAGATTACTTTTGCGCTCCTCAAAGCCATTCCCCATGTCAAAGATTGGTGGGAAGATTTCTATGAGAAAAAGGAAACAGAGGAACCCTCATTATTTACAGTCACGACCACCTAGGAATCCTTCAGGGATGTTATTAAGGAACAATGCTACCCTGTCGGAAGTTATGATGACTTGTATACCAAATGAACCACACTGCGGCAAGAAAGAGACCAAGCAGTGCCAGATTTCACAAATATCTTCCATACCTTGTGCACCAAGTTGGGTATCAAAGATTCAGAGAGACATCTGGTGCTTAAGTATCATATTGCTCTACATAGATACATCCAGTCTGAAATGGAATTTTTGGACATCGCATCCTTGGGCATGACCTATCAATATGCCGTCAAAATCGAGCAGAAGCTCAAACAAAAGACGTGACAATTTGGGTCGGGGAACCCCTCACAAAAAAAGACAGAAAATGGCGGCCCCAACCCACAGAACAAAGGATAGAGAAAATATGGACAGTATCAGGACAACCAGTCCAAGCCGTGAGAAAAGAAGGACACTGGAAAGACAAAGAAATATACTGGGAAGTGGTGCGACTTCCATAAGATCCCTTGGCATAACACTATTGACTGTCGCTCAAAGCAGACGCTGGTGGTCGAAGTGAAAGCCTCTGAATCAGATGTGGGTTTTGACTCTGAGTTAGAACTAGAAAGGGGAAGACGAATCATTGATGCAGAACCCAGTGCCACCGTTGCTACCACCAATCTCCAACATGGTGAACCAGACAAGCTAGAAGAGAGAGAGCACCTCTTCCATTCATAGATGTGGGTAAAAGGCACCCCATTGCACTTCATTGTTTATAGTGGTAGCCAGAAGAACCTCATCTCAGTAGAGGTCGTCAAGCGACTGGCCCTACCAACAACGCCGCACCCACAACCCTACACCATTGGATGGCTCCGCCAAGGAAGCGATCTCCGCATCAACCAATAGTGTCGACTTTTGTACAACATCAAGCCCTTCAAAGATGAGGTATTGTGTGATGCTGCTCCTCTCGAAGTTTGTGATGTTCTTTTGGGCCAACCTTATTTATGGAAATGTCATGCTGTATATGAGTCTAGGCCTCGTAGTGTTATTATTACTTTGAACAAGAAATTGTATAGGATACCTGAGGTTGTCCCACCTAGTGCTATTTCCTTGATCTATGCTAAGTAATACAGGAAGGTCATCTCTCAGACGGGGAATTTTGTCTTCTTCGTGATTCGCTCTCAGAATGAGAGAAAAATCATAGCCACATCCAGGGTCTCTGCGGTCGACCTCTCCACATAGCAGAAGCAAGTAGATAAGGTCATGGAAGAATACTCAGATATCTTCTCCTCACCTACCAGGGTACCTCTGCACTGCTAGGTCAAGCACCCCATCGATCTGACCCTCGACACACCGTTGCCCAATGGGTCAGTCTATCACCGCTCTCTGTTAGAGAATGAGGAGATCAAGCGATAGATCCAAGAATTACTCCAGAAGGGGCACATCCATCCTAGCTCATCACCTTGTGGGAGACCAATCATGCTGGTATAGAAGAAAGATGGAACCTGGCGACTTTGCATTGATTATCGGGCTCTGAATAAAATCACAGTCAAAATTCGGTACCTGATTCCGCGCATCGACGACCTCCTTGATCAACTCATGGGGGGAAAATAATTCAGTAAGATTGATTTGAAGTCTGGCTACCACCAGGTCCCGATAGAACAAACAGATGTATGGAAGACCGCCTTCAAGTCAAAGGAAGGCCTTTTTGAATGGTTGGTCATGCCCTTTGGTCTGAAAAATGCTCCAACCACTTTCATGAGGATGATGGATGATATCCTGCGACCATTCACCAATACTTTTGTAGTGGTGTATCTTGATGACATTCTCATTTACCGCAAGACATGGGCCGAACACTTGCAGCATATTCAACAGGTTTTGCACACCCTGCGACAACACAAGCTATACGCCAACTTGGAAAAATGCTCCTTCGGCATGGATAAGGTCCATTACCTAGGCTACATCATTGATCAACATGGCGTACATGTGTATCTAGCCAAGATCCAAGTCATCCGTGACTGGCCAGCCCCAACTACACTCACCGAGCTTCGGAGCTTCTTGGGCCTTGCCAATTTCTACTGCAGGTTTGTGTTGGGATTCTCCCATATTGCATGGGCCCTCAGCCAAATAACTAGGGGTGGTGGTAAGGATAAATTTGTGTGGGTTCAACCCAAGAACAAGCGTTCGATGATTTTAAGCAGCGCTTGTACTCATCCCCAGTACTTTCACTACCAGACCTGCAACAACCCTTTGAGATTGAGACTGATGCTTCAGACTATGTTGTGGGTGTTGTTCTCACGCAACACAGCCACCCCATGGCCTATCATAGTGTGAAACTATCAAATGTTGTCTGTAAGTACCCTACTTACGACAAAGAAATGTACTCCATTATAAAAGCCTGCCGCCAGTGGAGACATTACATTCTTGGGAGGGAGACAGTCATCCACACTGATCATAATCCACTGCAATTCATGCAGACACAAGGAAAATTGCAGAATGACCACCATCAAAAGTGGTCCACATACTTGCAGCAATTCCACCTCAACATAAAGAATAAAATAGGAAGAACCAATCGCGTCGTTGATTGCCTCAGCAGACCACCAGTCACAACACTCACCACAGTGCTAGACTCCTGCAGCCATGAGACCTCTGGATGTCCCCAACTCTATGAGACAGACCCAGAATTCGCCACCACCCACCAAATGTTGGGTGTAAAGGCAGTTGTCGATAATTTCCATCTTCAGGATGGGTTGTTGTGTTGTCTGGGCCATATATGTGTTCCATCAAGTGAGTGAACGAAGCTGATTTGGGAAGCCCACTACATCTGGGTGTCAGGACACTTCGGAGTCGAAAAGACAGTGGCAGTGCTACAAAAACATTTCTACTGGCCGAAACTTCGACAGGAGGTCAACAAGTATATCAGGTCTTGCACTGCTTGCGCTATTTCCAAACCAACCACTAAGAAATAGGGCCTATACACCCCTCTTCCTACTCCTGACAGACCATGGAAATCCATCTCAATGGACTGCATGTCGGGGCTACCGTCCACCAGGAAGGGAAATGACTGTGTTTTTGTATTTGTTGATCGCTTTTCTAAGATGGCGATTCTAGTTGCTTGCAAGAAGAGCATCACAACAAAATCCACTGTCAAGCTCTTCTTTGAACGAGTCTAGGTACGTTTTGGAATTCCACAAACCATTGTCTCAAATTGGGACAGTCCATTTCTCAACACATTCTAGTCGAGACTCTAGTCACTGTTAGACACCAAGCTCATCAAATCCACGGCCTTCCACCCCCAGACAGATGGCCAAACCGAGGTCGTAAATTGAATGATCGTGCATATCATGCACATGTATAATTCCAAGCACCCTCACACATGGAATGAGAGTCTTCCCTATGTCCAGCATAGCTACAAATGAGCCCTGCATAGCTCAACCGGCCACAGCCCCTTTCAGGTGGGGTTGGGATTCCAACCATTGGGTCCCATAGATGTTGCACTTCCCCTTGCGGTCACCTCGACCAACTCCTCTCCTGCTCCAACTGAGGTTGAAAAAGCCACCCGGTTCATTCATAGGATCGAACACATCTGCCAACAGGTTCAGGATATCCTACAGAAGCCCAATGACAAGTACAAGTAGCACCATGATCAACATCGGGTTCCACATAAGTTTCAAGTGGGCGACAAAGTTTGGTTGCACTTGTAGAAAGAACGCCTTACAGGACCCCATAGGAAGATTATCCCTATCCGTTATGGGTCGTACACCATCACCAAGGCCGTGGAGGATAATGCTTTTGCATTCAACATTCCTCCTTTCCTTGGCCTACACCCAGTGTTCAACGTGGACCTCCTTCAGCCCTATTTCCCACCATTATTGGACACCTCAGACATAGCAGAACAACTGACACCAATAGAGATCAATCCCAACTGCATACAACAGGCATCCAATGATCATATTGTGGACACACAGATTAAGGGCACGCGACAACAAAGGATCCAGCTTTATCGAGTCGTCAAAGCAGGGCAGCTCCTGCACCAGGGCAAGTGGCTCACCCGGGGCCAAATTTAGCAGAAATTTCCTCATCTGATGGGGGAATTCAATGAAATGGAGACCATTTCTTCCTAAGGATGGAGGATTGATCTAGGTGGATATCAGTGGCCACCCACCTTTTCTAGCTAGCTCAAAACAACTTTCTAGCAAATTTGATAATTTACTATTTTTAGCAGTTTTTTTGGGTCTTGAACATCCAGAGCCATTTTGAGGCCCTAAATGACGTTTTTTGGGGTATGTTGCGGTTGAAAAATTTATCATGAAATTTAATGCAACTGTTGTAGTCCTAGGATATATCTTTCCAATGGGTTATCATACGCCTAAAACATAGATCGTATGTAAAAGTTACGACCCTGGGAAGTTGATGTACTGACTTACCCAAATGGGGCCCACATGAATTTTGGCGCTTCATCTCCTAGGGTTAGGTTTTTGGATGTTTAGGGTTTTTGAAACTCCTGATTATTGTAAAAAGGCCTTGAGAGCCTCATTGTAATGATCTTCTAGCAAATGAGCGTAGCCCTCACATCTCTTCTCAGAGATAAGCTGCCACCATTCCAACAAGCTTGTGTTAAGCCCTAATATTGGCTCATTACCCCTTAATTGGGGCACATTATATTAGTAATGTTATTTTATTTATGTCGGCTTTAGGCCATTAGTTGTAATTATACCTCCTAGTCTCCTATATATACTAAGGAGACATTTCCATTTTGAATCATCTTGTACTTGAACATTTAAGTGGGGTAAAAGGAGGTTGCCCCCTCGAAGAGGATTATTATCTGAAATTATCTCTTTTTCAAGGTGCTGAGTAGTTATTCTGAGGTTTTTCTATGCTATATTGATATTTGGTTCTTAACATATGGTATCAGAGCTCAAGGTCTTGGGGTTTTGATGCTACATCTGAGACACCTTGGAATTTTCACCATAAATTTCTTTCTAAAACATTTCATAAGGAACGGCTTGGAGGATATTTATTAGATGGATGAAGGTATGTTGGGTTCAAAATTCATCTCTTGAGGCCTTATACTTTCGGAGATACAGCTTGTACAAGATAGGGTTCTGGAATCATCCTGAACTGAGTCATTGCGGAATTTTCTCTATAAACATTTTTCTATAACGTTTCAGACGCTGAACTCCAGAGGATATTTACAGAAATTAGTAAGGCATCTTTGGTAAAAATTTTAGCTTCTTGGTCATCTTAAATTTGTAGATACACCCTGTGTAAGATAGGGTATCTGACTAGTCCTATTGACTAGTCTCGAGAAGGTGTTCCAGGTAAAACAATCATAACTTCTTCCTAGAGTATCCAAATTGAGTGGGACTGGTTTCATTGGATCGTGGACAATCTGTATTATTTTTGGTGTGAGTTTCAAAATTTTATATCAATTATTTTGTGCAGGGAATTCTATACAAGTGCGATCTTCTGGAAAGGACAAAAATCAGCAAGTTGTGGGGAATTTACCGTAAATTCCACTTGGCACATCCAATTTTGATCAAACCTGTGGCATTGCAGAGAAGAAATATCAGAGAACTACATAAAGAAATTTTCATACCCATAAGGGATGAAACTTGGGAGATACAACAGAAGAAATATTGTCTAGTAGAACCACCTCAAAATCAAGGTTCAAAAGTGATACTTGGCCAACATGCCACCAAAAAAGGGAACTTCTACACCAAATAAGCCTCCAGAAAATCCTACTTGGACTCTTGATGAAGGTGAAGAAATGTGTAGGGATATAAATGAACTACAAAAGAAGATGGATTCAATGGAAGCTTTGTTGGATACTAAGATGGATGGTTTAAAAGGGGAGATCATGGAAGTATTGAAAAATTTTGTAACAGAGAAGACACCTAAAAGTGAAAATGCATCCCATGAATTTCATGATGAGGACACAAGTAAGGTGAATAAAGAATGGAGAAACTCTAACTTTGGTTTGAAGACCAACCACGTTACTAAGATTGATATGAGGAAGTTTGATGGCAAGGACCCAATCACATGGATACCTTAGATGGAGCAATTCTTTGATCTCCATAATGTGCCATATACACAAAAGGTACGAATTTCTTATTTATATTTAGAACCTAATCAATTTGTATGGTATCGATGGCTTTGTTCTCACAACTCACTCGTCACTTGGACAATTTTCATGGAAGAAATGATAGCACACTATGAGGATACAAGGAGCAATACCTTCTTTAGCCAATTGATAAATCTCAAGCAAAAGGGTTCAGTTACCGAGCATATTGAGAACTTCCAAAGATTGAA
>ML852354.1:0-24324 GCA_009831015.1 Picea engelmannii
TTTTAGCCTCGTGGATGTTAAAAATACTTTATTTCTTTCTTTCTTTCTCTCTTGCCTTACAGAAAAGAAGTTTCCCTAGAAAGTTACACTTGGAGATGATTATCAATACCCTATCAAAGGAGTAGGAGAATCAAATTACGAACTCGATTCAGGGACCCCAATGAAGATGAAGGATGTAGTATATGTACCAGTTTTGACAAAGAACTTACTTTCCATTTGAGCTTTAAAGAAGAAAGGCTTCAGAGTTGTCTTCATAGATGGAGAAGTTCTTATGTGGCCCAAAGGAAAAACCATAAAAGAAGCAATTGTTATTGGAAAAGAAGACGGTGGCTTGTATAAGCTAAAAGGTCACTCAGAAGCAGCCTTGACTCATTCCATTGAGAATCCATGTGAACTTTGGCAAAGAAGACTAGCTCACATCAACTACAAGGCATTACCATATGTAAGCAAGGCAGTCACAAGTCTACCAGAATTCAAGGTTGACCATGAAGGTGTGTGCAACGGATGTGTACAAGGAAAGAACATCAAGAACCCTTTCCCGAAGAGAGACAGTGAAGCAGAAGGAGTCCTATAGCTCATTCACTCAGATGTATGTGGCCCAATGCCATCAACCTCCATCGGTGGGTATGTATACTATGTGTCTTTTATTGATGACTATTCTCGCAAAACCTAGGTTTATTTTTTTGAAATCAAAAGATGAAGTGTTTAGATATGCCAGTCAGTGTTCCAGATGTTGTTGATGTTGTTGCCCTCTCTCTCTCCTAATGATGTTGTAGAATACTCGTCTTGTTAAGGGGGAGTGTTGAAATATTGTAACTGCAAAGAGTATTATATTTAGTATTGAGTTATTATTCATTAGATCAATTCCCTTTTGTGGATTGATCATGTCAAGCATTGTAATTGACCAAATCGCCTTTTGTGGATTGGTCAAACCCTAAATATATTATGCAAATTGAGAAGTCTGCCCCCAGGCTAATTAAAGTGGTTTTAACCACTAAGAAGACAAGTCGACCCTGCCCAGTGAAGAGACACTTTTCCAGCACTTGCCAGTTTGTATAAATAAAGGAAGTCAGTGCCTCATTTGTTCACTCACTCATTCCCTCACTAAATGTGCAAGTTTGGTAGCTGCAGTTGGGAGAAGAAGGAAGAGAGAGGCACATTTCTCAGTGGTGGATATTCTCTAGTGTTTGGTTTATGTCTTGGCATTGTATTGGCTATCTATATTAAGGAATTTTTTGTTGGGTTTTCTCCCCCATGAGGGTTTCCCAGAATAAATGTTGTGTATCTTGTGATTGTGTTTCTCTCAGTGATCCTACCTATGTTATGTTATCTAGTAAATTGAAAAGAAACCTAATAATAGCTCAAAACTTAACAATTATAGAAGTCCCTCCACAAGTCAACATCAAATTAGACTTTCTTCTCGGTGTGGAGCCCCAACACAAACCCACAAATCCCACCACCAAACCCACAAAGCCCCAGCTTCACTCCAAAGGTGGTTTTCATGAAACGAAGAGTCCATTGTGGTACCAATGACGATTCCCAAGTGCTTGACACCTAGGCCACGTGAGAATACCTATCAGAGCTATAAAAATCAACAGGTGTCATGCTTCTCCGCATCTCTCAAGGTATTTTGAAGCCATCTAGGCCACGTGTCCTCGTCACTAGGAATGTCCACTGGATCCACTAACTCCTCTGACTCCTCCTTGTGGTCTGAAGGTTGAACCCCTGTACT
The DNA here is from genome assembly GCA_009831015.1 of Picea engelmannii. Classification (NCBI taxonomy): domain Eukaryota; kingdom Viridiplantae; phylum Streptophyta; class Pinopsida; order Pinales; family Pinaceae; genus Picea; species Picea engelmannii. The sequence goes on from ML852354.1 coordinate 1,733, forward strand.
AGATGGACCTGTACTCTCCTCAACCTTTGGAGCCTCCTACTCCTCACCATCCGTCTCTGTCATGGTCTCTCGGGACCTCCTGAAAGCCAACTCCTCCTCAAACCTGACATCCCGACTAACCTCAATCTGCCGCTATCCTGGAATGTAGATCCAATATGCCTTCGAAGTCTCGTTGTATCCCACAAACATGTCGTTTATCCTAGAAGGTTCTAACTTCGTCCTCTTCTCCTTAGGAACATGGATGTAAACTGAACAACAAAAGATCCTCAAATTCCCTATCTCTGGTCTCACTCCTGTGAATGCCTCATCGGGAGTCTTGTCCTCCAAGATCCTATGAGGACGCCTGTTCTAAACATAGACTGTCGTATTACACGCCTCTACCCAAAGCAACATAGGTAGATCCTGGTCATGCAACATCGCCCTGGCAACCTCAACTATGGTCTGATTCTTCCTCTCCGCAACCCCATTCTATTATGGGTTGAAAGGCACAGTCAGCTCCCTTTTGATCCCTGCCTCCTTGCAGAAATCCATGAAGTCGATGGAGGTATACTCGCCCCAGTTATCTGACCTCAAGACCTTGATCTTCCTTTTTTGTTTCTCCACCAGAGCCATGAACTCCCTAAATCCACTAAAGACCTCATCCTTGGTCTTCATGAAGAAGATCCATGTCCTCCTAGAATAATCATCAATGAAGGTGACATAGTACAAGTAACCACTCGAAGATGGAACTGACATCGGTCCACACACATCTGAATGTACTAGATCCAAGATCCCCTTGGACCTATTATCACTGCTCGAAAAAAAAACCTTGGCATTCTTGCCAAGTGCACAACCCCTGGATACACCCTCGTGCTCTACTCCAAACTCTGGAAGACCTATAACCATCCTCCTCAACACCGGCAAAGCCCTGTACTGCAAGTGTCCCAATCTCCTGTGCCAAAGCTCGAATAGACCATCACTGTCACGTACCAAGGCTCGGGCTAGTTGTCCTGTCAACCTGTAAAGACTATCATCACGAACAACAATGACCCCTGTTGAGTCAATGCTCAATCCTCTCGTCCATGCAAGAACATGTCCACCTGAGAATGTCACTGCATGCCCTCTATCCTCCATAGCTGAGATAGAAAGTAGGTTCTTCAACCCCGACACATACAACACATCACTCATCCTGAGAGGCTTCTCGGACTCAAGCTGAAAACGAAGCTATCCCAACTCCCTTGACTGCATACTTAGCATTATTACCAAGCTCCACCTGCAATCATGACTCCTCCTTTGACAAATTGGTGAGGGACTCTTATGATCCTATCATATGACGAGATGCTCCACTATCCACCAATCAAGTCCCACTACCAAAAACTGTACCAGAGAGGGCGAAGACCAATAAGAACTCCCTCTGAAACTTGTCTGTAACCTCATCCACCTTTGTTGATGATGCACGTTGCTTCCCTCTCCCTTTTTTTCACTATGGACACTTTGAAGCATAGTGGCCTTGCTTATGACAAGCAAAACACTTGACCTTGCTAAGGTCCTTCTTCCACTGCTCTGGAGATGCCTCTCTCCCTCGTGAACATTTTCCTCTGCACTTTCTTGCGTGAGCAACTAGGGCTTGGTTCTCATCATCACTACCTCTTTGTTTTCCATTCCTAGACTCTATCCGAACCTCTTCCTGGATGCAATCGATCCACATTCTGTCAAATGGTGGCAACTTCTCTCGTGCACAAATCCTCTGCACAAATGGTTCCCAAGACCCGGGAAAACCATTCAATGCCACATTCACTAACTCTATGTCATCAACTACCTCACCAATGGCTACAAGCTAATCACGAATCTCAGTGATCCTCATGAGGTAGCTAGCAATTATATATAAATTGGACATCTCAACAGATCGGAGCTTATGCCTCAAAATCAACTTCTGGTTTGCATTCCCGCTTTGGTACAAGCCCACCAAAGCATCATACATGTCCTTGGTTGTCTTCTTCCCGAAAATATGAGGAATCAAGTGATCCTTCACAGAATCCAACAACACCCGCTTGGCCTTCACTTCCTTCTTCTTATGAGTTGTCAATTCCTGTGCATCATTTGGATCTAGAATCACCGTCTCAATGTAAACTTTGACATCATTCTCTTCCAAGAGCAAAAGAATCCTAGCCTTCCAGGCCCGAAAATTTGTGGCCCCCTCCAACCTGTCCTCAACTCTAAGAGTGCCCACCATTGTGTCCAAACAAGAACACAAATCTGCAACAACTTGTGTATCAAGAAGATGCTCCTCTCTCTAGAGCCTAAGCTCTGATACCATGTCAAATTTTAAGCATTCAATTTCAGATCTGAAAATTACTTCCAAGTGGTGCATCAGCTTGTTCGGATGTTGGTGGTGAAGAAACTGTCTTTGGTTATGGATTAATTTCACCCAGTCCTGCTCCTGCTACCCTTGCTTTAGCAATAAACTAGGGTTATTATCACTGAATAATTTTACATTGAAATTATGACAAAAAATTATAGCAGAAGCACAAAGATCAGAGAGAAATCATCCATACACAAGAGACACAAATTTTATCCAGTAAAATTTTCAGATTGAAGATCCCAAGGACAAAAATAGTCCTCTAAACAAAATTACAAACTCGGCAAATGCCGAAAAATCTTCCAACTTACAAATCTACTGCTAACCCTAGTTGACGGCACCTGTACGGTTGTTGATGTCACCCTATACGGTTGCTGACATCACCCTGCAGTTTGCACGTGCAACCTGTTGCTATACGGCTCACACGTGTGGTTGTTTCTACGGTTGTACGATCTGCATGTGCCGCACGACCCGCAATAAATGCATCGTACGATCCGCACATGCGATTGTTTTACTGTTGTACTGTCGCATGTGTGGTACGAACTATACGACTCCACATGTGCAGCCTCTTCCTCCTCTCTTCTCACACGTGTGAACTCATACGTGTGGATACTCTTCCTTGGCTAGAAAACTTTGAAAGAAATACCAAAAACTCTAGATCAGATTTGCCCAAGTGAAGAATTTCCTTGTTGAAATTGCCTCCCCAATATCCTTGGCAAGAGTGCTCGCCACTCATGCCAAACACGTGATAACAAAATGAGATGTGTGGTGTCTCCTCACATTTGCCTCTCCTTTTTAAAGAGTCTAAAAGTGAGTTTAGGAGACCCTTCTAAACTCAACATTAAATTAGAATTGCTTATTCCTCCAAGTGGGTGCCAAGCCCCAACAATAACAATTCCAAGCCCCATCTCTACATAAAAGGGGTTTTCACAAAACAAAAATGCAATGTGAGTACCAACAAAGATTCCCATACACCCGACACCTAGGCCAATGTGATAATACCTCCCCGATGCTACAAAAACATCACCATCAACGCCAATTGGAAGAAACCCTCAATACCCAACAACAACATCTAGCCCAAAAACAACATGAGTTCCAAGCTAAAATGATGCATGATATGATGAATATGTTCCCACAACTCACCAACCATCAGCAATAGGCCCAACCACAACTTCAATCTCAACGCAGTATTCATCGGGGAATTCTCATTGTTTAACAAACCTTCAAGCTAGACGCTAAACTATCTATGCCAAAATTTGATGGGGCTCTCAATGACAACAAGCTTGATTATTGGACCCACAAAACGAAAGCTTATTTCAAAAACCAATCAACCTTAATAGAGGCTAATAAGATTTTGATCCCTAAAGTTCACATGGAGTACCAAGCCTCATATGGTGGCACACCCAAAGCTACTATTTAGTAGCCACTAACCAACCCTTGATTGGCACTTGGGGAGGCTTCAAGGATTCCATCCACGAGAGGTTCTATCGATTAAGGTACAAGGATGCTTTTTTGGAAAAGTGGCTATAGCTTCAACAAATCTCAGGACAATCCATCCAACAATTTATTAACATCTTCAACAAAATGCCCATCAAGCTCGAGGTAAGAGACTCTGAAGACATTGTTCATGTTAAGTTCATTTATGGGTTATTGTCACACTTAGGAAAGGAACTATAACTATTCATTGTTACTTCCTGGGAGGATGCCTTCCAACTTGCTTCCAAAATAGAGGCTAAGTTGCTTAAAATCAATCCTATAAATCAAAAGAGGTTGGTTGCCTCTTCTCAAACCCTTGCCACTTCCAATGTTCAACCCAATAGAAGTGGATAGAACTCTCGCAACACAACCCCTACTCATGGCGTTGATATTATGGTAGCTGCGGGAGGAATTAACCTCCATGTGTAACCTTTGACTAGAATAGAATATTCCAGAAGCAAAGGAAACCCTAAACAAATGTGTGAAAACCCTAGAAGACAAGTCAGTCTAGCAGAATAAATAATATTAGAATATTATCTTCCAGAAAGACAAGTTAGCTCCACAGGAAAAAGATAAACAAAAAATATAATTACTAGAAAGTCAGGTTGTCCCAGCCAGAAAAGTCACTAGACAGATTAATATAAATAGAGGACGTTTTAGCTCATTTGTACACCAAGTCTGAGCGCAAGTCTTGTGAAGAGCTGCAGCTGCAGCTGCAAGGAGGAACAAGGGTGTATGGTCATCTCTTGGTCTTGGTCTCTCTCTCTAGCGCTATCTAGCCTAAGATATGTGCTCTACCTCTAGTATTCTTGGTGATACTCTTAGTGATACTCTTGGTGATATTCTTTGTGATGTACTAGCTAAGAATGGCGCAAGTTTGAGAGAGTAGTGCAGCTGCAGTTGTGTATGGTACTTGTTCTGTGGATATGGAGACTCTCTCTCTTGTGCGCTGCCCTTGGAGAAGGAGCACTCCACTTGTCTTGAGTTGTTGTTGCAGTTAGCAGCTAGGGTTTATCGATTGGTGCTAGTATTGCTTTCCGGAATAATTCTGTCAAAGGTTAAGGTGCTTGAGAGTGGCTTTGTGCCTATGGATGGGTGACAATAGAGATATCGTCTATGGTGAAAACAAGCACATCAATTATTTTAACAGGTTATGGGCCCACGCTATCTTCAGACAATCTAACCGCAGAAAGGTAGATTAGGAGTTCATTGTCAAGATCCTTGTAGCACCAGTTGCAGTTGCAATCAGGTTTTGCAGCGGCAACAAACCCTAACCCATTTGTTCGGGCACCTAAAGTGAAGCATTTAGCATATTTCTTTGACATCCTAGTGCGCCCTAGTCTAGCGCACCTCTTGGTAATCTCAACTAGCAAAAACGTCATGTTTGAATTTTTGGTCAAAGTCAGAGTTTGACTAGTCAAAGTCAAAGTCAAAGGTTGACTTCTTGTCAAATTGATTTTGTGGTCAAAATTGAAATTTCAGAGTTTCTAGTTTGTTCTAATCATTGAACCTTCTGATTCAATTTCTAACCTCTCCTTGTCAAGATGGTATCTAGTTTCAGATTGGAAGACAAGTTGGACGATGCTACAAAGATTTCAAGGTATGCACTTGTATATGCTTTTCAAGTTATATCATCTAGCAAAACATGGATGTGTTTCCAGGGGATGTACAAGAGACCTTGTCCAATCAGTAATCTTGGATTCAATGCGGTCAAAGGTACAAGCGCACCCTCCATAAGAGTTGAGGCTTCAGATTCCAGATTTGATTAAATTGATAAGTTTCCAATTTGCACATATCAAGGTTGATAGTTACATTACAAATTGTGAAAGCAGTCTTTGAAAGGTTTTATTACTCCTAGATGTAATGAATACTTGATGGGATGTGAATACTATTGATATAGATGCTTATTGTACTTGTTTGCAAGATGAACTAACATCTCCTCTAGAGAGATATTTCTTGTTTTTCTCCCGGGCAGTTCACCTTGATCATACTATGTTGATCATCATGAAATTGTTATTTATTCTTGTTACCATAGATATGTTCTTATGAAAATGCTATTATACTGGAAATACTTTTATTGTTCTTGTCTCGAGCAGGTTATCTTACAAGATTTCATGGAGGCTACCATGGAGATGTATTTGTTTGTTCCAAATAGGTTACTATGGAAGAATAATTGATCACAACAGTGGAAGAGTGTTGAAGAATGTTGTCTGTTATTTTCCTTTGTTATTGTTCTTGTTCCAGGCAGGTTACAGGTGATAGCTCTAGGAGGGAGCTACAGTGACATTTGCAAGCATGGAGCAAATGACTTCATGAGTGGTTAAGCAGATGGTCTCACCAAGTATCAATTATAAAGGAAGCATGGAAAGCAAAAGAAGTTTTGGACATCCTTCACTTAGATGCATGTCAACCTTCTCACTAAACAGGTATGTACATTATGTTTCATTTATTGATGATTTCTCACATAAAACTTGCATTTGTTTCTTGGAAGCAAAAGGGAAAAGTATTTAGTAAGTTCGAGGAATTCAAGCACTTGTGGAAATCTTATCCGAAAAGAAATTAAAGATCTTGAGGTCCGATAATGGAGGAAAGTAAACCTCAGATGATCTCAAGAGATTCTGCAGAGAGGACGGGATTGGGAGGGAGATCATCACTTCCTACAATCCTCAGTAGAATGGTGTGGAAAAAAGAAAGAATTGTTCAATTATGGAAGCAGTAAAAGCCATGATCCATAATTAAGATTTACCAATGTATCTGTGGGCTGAAGCAGCCAGGACCGTGATGAGGTCCATGATAAAGATCCTGCAGCTCCCAGGATTGCAGTTGCAGAGGGAGGTAAGAATGTTGTATTAGACATGGCAGAACCAAGATCCACACCAAGATAAGACTAAGAAGAGAAGACCAGCTTGAGCTCATGAGATCATGCAGAGAAGTATGATGCTCCAGATAAAACTTTGAGAGAAAGCAAGAAGTCAAAACCATATTCCAGCTACAGAACCCTCCACCTTTGAAGAAGCAGTCAAGCAGAAAGAATAGAAGGAAGTTGTGATGGAAGAATATCAATCATGAAAAACRATGTATGAAAATTGTGCCTAAATGAGTTTACAAGATAAAGCATGCAGTAGATGGGAGTATAGATAAATACAAGGCAAGATTTGTGGCTAGAGGTTTCTCCTAGCAGGAGGGAGAAGATTATGATGAGACGTTTGCTCYGGTTGCCAGATATACATCATCAAAGCCATCATATCTCTAGCAGCATCCATGGGATGGAGTTTACATTAGATGGATGTAAAGAMCGCCTTTCTCAATGGAGTTTTTGAGGAAGAGGTGTATATAGAGCAACCTCAAGGTTTTGAGGTACACCCAAGAGAAAYCCGTGTATGCAGATTGAAGAAGGCCTTGTATGGACTCAAGCAACCTCAAAGAGCTTGGTGCAGAGCCTCTCATAATTCAGTGTAAGAAGGAGCTAGCCTCGGAGTTTGATATGAAGGATCTTGGTCTCATGCACTATTACTTGGGATTAGAAGTATGGCAGAAGTGTGGAGAAGTCTTCCTAGGACAAGGGAAGTATGTTGTAAAGATCTTTCAGAAGTTTGGGATGATGGATTGCAAATCTATGGCAACTCCCAAGGTAACAGATCTGAGGAAGTTGAGAGACTTTGATTTTGATCCAGTAGACGTGTCCCTGTACCGGCAATTGAATGGCTCATTGTAAATACCAGGCCGGACATTTGCTTTGCTGTGAACATGTTGAGCCAGTTTCAGGTGGAACCCAGACATGAGCATTGGATAGATGCAAAGCATATCTTGAGATATCTTCGTGGGATGATAATTTATGGTTTGAGATATAACTCAAACAGTGAAGTACAGTTGCATGGATTTACTGATTCATATTGGGCAAGGAGTGCAGATGACAGAAAGAGCACTTCCTAGTATGTGTTTCAGTTTGGGATCTACTATAATATCATGGGCTAGCAGGAAACAAAAGTCTGTTGCACTCAGCACTGCAGAAGTAGAGTATATTGCAGCTTGTGATGCTTGTACGGAAGTAGTGTGGCTCCGTAAGTTGGTTTCTGGACTGTTTGATCGGGTGCTAGATTAGACCGTGATATATTGTGATAACTAGAGCTATGTGAAGCTCTCAAAGAACCCAGTATTCCATGACAGGTCGAAGCACATTGAGATCAAGTACTATTTTCTCTATGATAAAGTCCAGAGGGGAGAAGTGGTTCTCCAGTATATCTCCACTAATGAGCAGACAGCAAATATTTTGCCTAAGCCTCTGTCCAAGATAAAGTTTGCATACTTGAGGGACAAGCTGGGACTTGTGGAGATTCCTCCCTTGGTTGAAAGGGAGAAGATGACTTCCTCGCGTGGGAGGGAGCTCTGATATGTGGCATCATGGACTGTTAGTGAGTTGCGAATCTGTATCATGCTAGTATAGCTTAGAGATGGTCATACAGCTTAGAGATGATGCTTGCATCATGCTAGATATGATCATGCTAGTACAACTTAGATATGATACAGATGGTTGGAGTTGTGGATGATACAGTGGCATGAGGTGCATCGTGCTAGTACAGCTTAGATATGATGTATTGACATCATGTTAGATATGTTCATGTTAGTACAACTTAGAGACGATGTTGGTGAGTTGCATCATGCTAGGTATGGCCATGCTAGTATAGCTTAGAGGTGGACATAGAACTTATATATGATGTATTGACATCATGCTAGATATGTCCATGCTAGTACAGCTTAGAGATCACCATACAGCTTAGAGATGATGTAGATGGCTCGTGTCATGCTAGATATGATCATGCTAGTACAGCTTAGATATGACATATAGCTTAGATATGATGCATTGGCATCATGATAGATATGCTCATGCTAGTACAGCTTAGAGATGATCATATAGCATAGAGGTGACACAGAGAGGCATTGATCTACATCATGCGAGTACAGCTTAGAGGTGGACATACAGCTTAGATATGATGCATTGGCATCATGCTAGTACGGCTTAGAGATGATGTAGATGATACTCCATATCACGCCAATACAACTTAGATATGATGCATTTGCATCATGCTAGTACGGCTTAGAGGTGATGCAGTGGATGACATTGTTGATACAGGATGATATCAGATGATATGAATTGATGTCAGTTGATTGTTGTTGTACTGCATGATAATAGCTTGTATAGCTATTAGTTGATTGCAATGGAGACTGTAAGTCTTTGGAAAGTAGTTATATGCTACTGTGGTGGATGTGTTCCACTAGCAGTGACTGTGTCACTGGATAGTAGTTGTGTACTACTAGGAGTGGTTGTGTACCACTGGACAATAGTTGTGTACTACTATAGATAGACACACTTGTGTTCTATTGGATGGCATTGTAGCAGTTTTATGCTACTATCTGATTGCCATGGAGACTACCACTAGTGTTGGAGATGATTGCCAGCTAGATGGATAGTGATGATGATTCTCGTGATTTGATCTGTGTGATCATGAGATAGCATGTGTGGCTATGATGATGCTACCTGTAGAATGGTCTGCAAGACTATGTGAGTCTTGCCCATGCCATGTGAGATGGATGGATGTGTATGAGACCATTACAGTTAATACCTCCCTAGCTAGGAGGGAGTGTTGACATTATGGTAGCTACGAGAGGTATAAACCTCCATGTGTAACCTTTGACTAGAATAGAATATTTCAAAAGCAAGGGAAACCCTAAACAGATGTGTGAAAACCCTAGAAGACAAGTCGGTCTAGCAGAATAAATAATATTAGAATATTATCTTCCAGAAAGACAAGTCAACTCCACAGGAAAAAGATAAATAGAAAATATAATTACCAGAAAGTCGGGTCGGCCCAGCCAAAAAAGTCATTGGACAGATTAATATAAATAGAGGACACTCTAGCTCATTTGTACACCCAGTCAAAGCGCAAGTCTTGTGAAGAGCTGCAGTTGCAGCTGCAAGAGGAATAAGGGCGTATCGTCATCTCTTCGTCTTGGTCTCTCTCTCTAGCGCTATCTAGCCTAAGATATGTGCTCTACCTCTAGTATTCTTGGTGATACTCTTGGTGATATTCTTGGTGATGTACTAGCTAAGTATGGCGCAAGTTTGAGAGAGTAGTGCAGTTGCAGCTACTGCAGTTGTGTATGGTACTTGTTCTATGGATATGGAGACTCTCACTCTTGTGTGCTACCCTTGGAGGAGCGCTCTACTTGTCTTGAGTTGTTGTTGCAATTAGCAGCTAGGGTTTATCTGCTGGTTCTAGTATGGCTTTCCGGAATAATTTTGTCAAAGGTTAAGGTGCTTGGGGGTGGCTTCGTGCCTATGGATGGGTGACAATAGAGATATTGTCTATGGTGAAAACAAGCACATCAATTATTTTAACACATGGGACACAAAAGAAGAGGAAGTGATGCTCCTACCACAAAAAGTATGGACACACTAATGACAAGTGCAAGATTCTCCAAGCCAAGATCACTAAGAAGGCATACGCCCTTCTCATTGAACAACAGCTCTTTGAAGACACAAAGGCAAAGGTCATCGGTTCCACCTCTACAACTTTGCAATAGTCTTGACGACCATAGATTACAGAGATGATGATGAATAAGATTTATTCACTCAAAACACTCCTCTCACCCATTCTAACCTGATCTCAGGTATGCCAAACCATTCTACCAAGCATGCATAATAAGACAACTACTTCAAGATCTACAAGTTGCACAATGCATCAAGACGGTAAGACATACAAACTCACCTCCACTTCTCCTTCTGTTGTTCCACCTATACTTTCTTGCAAACCCACTATTAAACATGTCACTCTCAATATATTCTTCTTGTTGTGATTTTTTCAACAAGTCAAGGAAAACAACAAAGGGAAGTTACCTCCCTCTAATATATACTGGATCATTGACTCATACACAAGATATATTTGAAGAACCCAAGGGTTTACCTCCCCTTTAGAACATACAACATTCCATTCAGCGCGTTCCTTGTTCTTCCCTACCCAACTTCATTGTGTGCCACACCTCACCCAATCGGATGCAGAGATTGAGAGGCAAATCACACAACTTCTAAAGGACAAAAAAATAGGGCAAAATCACACAACCTCTAGAGGAGGGCAAAATAGGGCCTAGTACATCTAATTACAAATCCCTTGCATTAGCAATACCCAAGAAAGAGAAGCAAGAGTGGCAACTTTGCACAAATTACATGGCCCTCAACAAGGTCACTGTTAAAAACTGCTAACCTCTACCTCAAATTGACAACCTTCTGGATCAACTCAAGGGAGCCAAATATTTCACCACAGTGGACCTCACTTCAAGCTTACCCAAGCTCGAATGGAACCTCCAAATGCATGGAAGACATCTTTTTGGACCAAATTCGGTCTCTATAAGTCGGTGATCATGCCTTTTGGCCTCACCAAAGTCAATGCTACTTTCATGCGGATCATGAATGACATCTTCCACCCACATCTCAATAAGTTTATTGTTTTTTACTTAGGTGGCATTCTAGTTTTCAGTAGAACTTGATTCGATTATTTGCAACATGTATGAATAATGTTGAACCTCCTCTTCCAACACAAATTGTTGGCCAAAATGAAGAAGTCGTTCTTTGGCCAAAATTATGTCCAATACCTAGGTTTTGTGCTAGATGAAATAGGGATTCACAGAAATTCAACCAAATTCAAGTTTTGAAGGATTGGCCCACACCTACCAACACTACATATATGAAGAATTTATGTAGAAATCTCATTTGCCACTACTCCCATATTGCTCGCCCACTAAATTAGATCAACAAGCAAAAGACTCTCCATCGGACTCCTGAAGCAAAACAAGCAATTCAAAATTTGAAGGATACTCTTTATTCAGCCTCGATGCTTGCTCTCCCAAATTTGCAACAACCTTTGAGATCAAAATAGATTATTCACAATATGTCATAGGCGCTAATCTTAAGCAAGGAGGGCATCTAATGGCATATCATTCAAAGACAGGAAGTTTAAGCATTAGTCCAAGCACTCGTGTAATGGTGACACTAAATCCTTGGAAAAGAAACTATCTTACACGTTGATCATCGACCCCTTCAATTTGTGAATTCCCAGTCTAAAATTCAAGAGCAAAGACATTTAAATGGACTTTCTACATTCAACACTTTCATTTAGTCATCAAATATAAGAAGGGTAGCTCAAATAAAGTAATTGATCTCCTAAGAAGACCCCTTACCAAGGTCCTTTCTATCTTAGATCTATGATATGCAACCTATGAGGATTGGAAATATCAATATGCTACAAACCCTTACTTTGATCCAGCCATGGAGTTCATACAGCCGCTCATCATGGTTAATCAAACACCCTTCCTAGACTACATAATGCAAGATGGCTTTCTTTACAAGTTGAATTAATTGTGCATCCCAACTAGATCATCTTGCCTTGTTTTTATCAAGGAGGTCCACTCCTCATCCTATGGAGGCGATTTTCGTGTGCATAAGGTTTTGTTGCACCTGCAAAGGTGCTTTAGTTGGCCTTCCATGCAGAAACAAGTAGAAGATTACATCCATAGATGTTCACACTACAACCAAAACAAACCTACGAACAGGAAGCTTGGGTTGTACCAACCTTTGCTAATTAGCTCTAGGCCTTGGGATCCTGTCTCCATGGGTTTCATCAATTGTTTACCAGCTATTCAATGGAAACATGAATGCATCTCTGTGGTATAATCAAATTTTCCAAGATGACAGTTTTCATACCATGCAACGGAACTATTGATGCACTTATCTCTGCAACACTTTTCTTCTAGCATGTTTCGAGCCATTTTGAATTACAATTGACCATCATTTCAATCGTGACTCCAGATTTCTCTGTCACTTTTGGAAATCTTTTTGGAAGTTTTTTTGTTATCAACTTCAATTCTTTGTTGCATTTCATCTACAGGTTGATGGCCAAACAAAGTAGTGAGCAAAACCTTGGTTCATGCTCTTCGAATCTAGTAGTGAGCAAAACCTTGGTTCATGCTCTTCGAATCTACCACCAACAAAACAAACAATGAGATCAACACTTGCATATTTTACAACACATCTACAATAGATCCACTCATAGTTGTATATAACACCCTCCTTTGAGATTTGTTTTGGCTTTCGACCTCCTACTCTTTTTTTGAAAAATACGTCTTATATTTACAATCAAAAAATAAATAAAAGTAGAGTACTCTATGTGATCCAAAGATTGGGCATCTTTGATCAACAAAGCTCCTTTTGCCAACAACCAATGACGAACCTCATCATTCCACACCAAACTGAACACAGACAAAAAGATAACCTCATGTTCAAAACAAATTTACACCTAAGTTGCCACAAAACAAGTAGCACCACGGTCCTCAAGCAATGCTAAAGCCCAGAAAAAGCATCACAAACAAGAGCACAACCACCACAAACAGCATTGTTCACCAATGAACCCTCCCTTGAAGAAGTATCAAGTGATGATCCTCAAACCAACTTAAACAACACATGGAAAATCAACATTCCCAAAAGATATGCCTAACTGTCTCCAAGCACTAACAAATAAGACATGGGCCATCCGACATACCAGCCTTGGCCAACATGGCCTTAGATGGAATTCCCTGATAAATGACAAGGCAAGAAAACACTCTCAACGTATAGGAAAGTCGTATAGTCCAAGCACTATGCAAGCGCCTCACCCAGCGCTACTTTGGGTCCTTAGATACCCAACGAATATTAAGAAATGGAAAAACAGAATGTCTCAGATGAAGAACTGAACACAAACAGTGAGAGTCATATTATAGCAACAAACGACCAAAACTCCACCGCTAATCCCTTCAAAAGGGCACAGGCATACCAATGTTCGTCATAAATAACTCGAACTCCGAAATGAGGGCACACAACTCCATGATCAAGAGACAATTCATGGTAAGAAGCCTATACTCCTAAGAAAGAGACCTCCAATCCTTCCAAGAGCATGCAACAAGATCCCATAAATCACACCTAAAGAATATGCCCTTTCGGCTTACTCAGAACGCCTAAAAGGATGGCATCTCCAGAATACAAACCCCTTGCTCCCTCCAACTCCAAATCAAGCTAAAGCCAAACCGACCTAGTTACCCTCTAAATACCATCGAACCAACCCTACTACAACTCTCCAAGCAGACCAAATGCTCCTGAAGATGAGCAAGCCCAAAACTTGAAAGAGGTGGGGAGTGGAAATAATGTCACACAAATTAAAAATCCCCCTAACTTTGTCAATATGTTGCGCTCACATCACCTAATGCCAAAATAGAACCTGTCAAGGCGCTGACCCCTCTAAACACCACACCACCCACTTAACCGCCAAAACACTGCTTTGTGAAGCGACATCAATCAAACCAAGACCCCCCTCATCCTTGGGCATAGTGCAGAGTCGCAGACATTCGAACGAACCAAAGGTAGACCTCACTCACCATCATACTTCGATCACAAGTATGACCTCAAGAATTGCTCAAGCCGCCAAAACTAAGTCTTGTTGGGGAACGAACAAGGGACATAATACACTTGCGACGCCTGGAGAATGAGTCCAACCACAATCAACTTCCCTATAAAGGGGAGATCCTTATGATGCCAACTATGTAACTTACTCTGTAGTGTTTGAAGACACAAATTCCACATAGCAACCGGCAACAACCCAATCCCAAATGGGATACCCAAATATCTTACTATACTAATGATTAAGATTTATGTGGTGAGGGTTTTCTTCAAATTTGTTCAGAATATCAACAGTGTTGTTTGTTAATGGTTGATGTTTTAGATCCACAATAGGACCCATCTTCAGAACACAAAACCGAAGAATTCTATTATTATTATTATATTATTAATAAACCATAAATTATTATTAACATTAAGGCCTATACTAGTTATTAATCATAATTAATAAAATACTAGATATTAATCATGGTACAAGGATTAAAGAGCATGGTGTTGACATCAGGAATGAATGAACTCGCACCTCGGCATTAGCAGAGCACTCCCTTGCAACCAAACACCACGTGTGCTTAGAAAACACCAAAATCCTGGCAAAAGAAGATTATTTTTTCAAACGCGGAATTAGAGAAGCTGTGGAAATTATTAAGCATTACAACAACCTGAATAGAGACGGGGATCTAGATATTAGCGAAAATTGGCTTATTCTGATCCACCACAAAAGAAACAGGTAAAACATAACAAGTTTGTCCTCAACCTTAACCTCCTTAATATTTTTCCCCCTTTTTCTTTGGTTTCTTGGTGTGTTTTGGTTTCCCCTAGTTTTTGTTCATGGGCCTCTTGATTGTTTGTTTGTTCTTTCCTCCTTTTTGTTTGTTCTATTTGCTTTCGTGTTTTTTTGTTCTTCTTCCATTTCCCCATAATACTTGTTCTTCTTCTTTAAAATTTCTTCATTATCTTATTTTCTAGTATTCTTATTATTTACTAATAATCCTAAATAATTAATATCTAGCACTATTATTATTAATTATTTATTATAATATAATGATATTATTTTAGGTTTTTTTAGCTATTGTAGTATTATTTGCTAGTGTTTTAGTACTACCCTTCAGTTTTAGTATTAAAGCTCCTTTCTAGTATTAGTATTAATAGCATTCGTAATATTAATATCTTTATTATTATAATTAAATTAATTCTTATTACTTAGTAATTAAGATCTAGCACTACTACTATGATTAATATCTAGTAGTTTTATTAATTATGATTAAAAACCAATATAGGCCTTAATGTTAACAATAATTTAGGGTTTATTAATAATATAATAATAATATAATTCTAGGGTTTTTAGTAGTACCAGTTGCATTATTATTATTATTATTATTATTATTGCTTTCATTCTTTTTTCATTTATATATTTTTAGGTTTTTATATTTTGTTGTAGCTATAGCTGACATCCTTGTTTTTACTCATCAATTTTTTGATATTTATAAGTTGCTCTTCCTCTCATCATCTCCTTGGCTTTGTGTCCTGAAGATGAATCCTATTGGGGATCCGCAATGTCGACCATCAACAAACAACACTATGGATATTCCGAACAAATCTGAAGAAAAATCTTACTATACACTTGGACGAATATGGGACCAAGCTGCAAGAATCCACTCAAGAGGGGAATTGAGTTCAATAATCCAATAATCAATTTTATGAGCACTAACCACAACCCCTAAAGCAACACAAAAAGTGTCCAAGAAAGAGAGAGCCCTATCAACAGACCCCTAATCAACACTAGCTGAGAGAAGATAGCCATCTGCAAAATGGTTATTAACCATCTCTAAATCATCTAGGAGCAAAATACCTCTAACCTTCCCCGCAATATGAACTACCTCCAAAAAATAACCCAAGGCATCTATAGTCAACAAATAAATAAGGAGCCAGAGAGCGCCTCTAAAAAATGGATCAATGAAGAGCAATTCGCAGGGACAAGAAGTTGTTAACTGAAGCAAAGGTCGATCCATCGGTGAAGAGAGTGTTCACCATGGCCACACACAAAGAATCAAGACCCAAGCAAGACGGCATCTCAAAGATGAAGTACCAATCAACACGATCATATGCCTTGTCAAAGTCAACCTTCAACATAAGGCATTGTTGACCAGTCTCCCTGGCCCACACCAGAACCTCCTAAGCTAAAAGCACAGTATCAAGACTAAACCTCCCCTAAACAAAGCTAGTCTGCTCTAGCCAAACCACATGCCTAGCAACCAATCGGATCCTCATAGCAAAGGCCTTAGCCATTATTTTATAAGCAACTGTGAGCAAGGTGATCAGTCGCCAAGCCCCAATGGTATCTTTTGCCACATTCTTAGGGATGAGCTTGATCAACCCCTAATTGAGAAACACGGAAAGCCTACCTAAGGCAAATACCTTTGAGGCCAAACAACATAAATCATCACCAATGGATCTAGTAAAACTCACAAAGCAAACCATCGAGCCCAGGGAACTTGTTGAGGACTCGGATCACTAATTAGCTTGTCCGCATGAGCAAGGGAGGAAATTTGCTTCCACTTGTGAGACTTGAGTTGCAAACCATGCTCAATATCCATACTACTAGACCCCTAATTCACATCAACCCCCTGCTCTCAGGAACTAAAGCCTAAGGCAACTGTGGCTGCCCCACTACCAAGGATGCACTGGGAAATGACAATTAAACTGCTCAACTACCAAAAGGTCAAGCGGCAGTAGCTTCCACAATAGAAGAAGCACCTCACCTAACGTTGATCCACCAATGCCTAAACCACCAAGACCACCAAGTGTAGTGCCACATGCTCCTGAACCTATACCACCACCCAAGGAGCCACCTCCCCTAGCACGTGTACTGCTTGAAGAGCCACCAACACCCCCCAAGGAGCCATCTCCCCTGGCACCTATACCGTCTAAAGAGCCATAACCACCAACACCCTGCTTCGAGGCCACAAAGGAACCCCCCGCTCCTACAAAATGAGAAGAAGGTGTCACACCCACACTAGTACTAACAAACTCCTCGGGCTTAGGCCTACGAAGAGGACAGTCACAAATCAAATGATCTTGAGCCTGGCATGCAAAGCAAGCATTCAACAGGTATCCGAACTTTTTGTTGTTTTCTCCATCAATAGTGCAAACTGAAATGAAAGAGGAAAGCTTTCACTTCAAGCCCACCTCCACACACACGCGAGTTAGCTTTGAAGAAATTACGTCTGCCATCAAGGATGAGAACTTTACCAAACCGGTAAGCAAACAAATCAACAAACAGGCACATATCTGCCAAAAGGGCAAGGAAATCTAACCAAAGAGAATAATTAGCCTACCCATGGTATTATGGGTTAAAATCCACCCTCCATGACTCAACATAAGAAAGGGAACCATTATGTTCCAAGTACCACACTGTAACACCTAGCGAGCTACAACATCTGAGTTAAACAAAAAGCCGACATATTTCGAACCCAAACCCCGGTAAGAGTTTAAGGATATACCCTCAACCTCCTAATACAACAAACACTAGCGATTGAAAGCATCTTCATCTGGCATGTGACATCAAAAGAACAAAATGACTCCCCGAGCCTCTAAATGCATGCACCCCTCAAAATATTCGTTGTTGTCATCAAGGAAGAAGTAGAAATCATAAGGATCTGAAGGGGGTGGAGCATCATTCTGAACAAATAGTTGAGAGGGGATCCTGGTCTCCTCGAGCATGGGTGCCAAATGAGGCTACACTTGAATCTCACTAGAGGGTGACTTTCTTTTTCCCATCATTGAGTCCTCCCCTGCAACCACCAAAGTCATGTCTTCATCGACACTACAAGCCCTAGACCCTCAACTTGCCCAGTCACACAATTCGGGCATACGACTAACCATAGTCTAAGAATCTGCACTCAAGTTAATCACAAGCTCGCCCCCAGGGTGCTCACATTACCTTCTACAAAGGAAGCAGAAGAACCCTTCTCAACACCTGAGAACTTAGCATTCAAGGAGCATACCATCGCTTGGACACCACCCCCACTCTTAGACGGATTCAAAGAAATGTAGTCAAGGGAAAAACATTCCCTTGAATGGCTTTGACGTTGGTACACATTATCAAACCTAGGAATTCAAGGATGTCCACAATCACCAAAGGTGTGTCCTGCTTACTCCACATCCCCATTGGCATTTGCAAACCCTTGCATGTTACCATATCAATCCACAACAAATTCCTCTTGCCGTATACATAAATCTGTACCAGTACAGATCGTGTCCATACTGTACTGCTCAAGGTCTCCACCTACTCCTAGACTCTTATCCCCTCCATCGCTATTCTCTGTCATTGATTTTCCTATAAATGTGGCCACTAGACCACTAAAAAACCTACATGTCAAAGTTTCCATGGCCATACCTTCCTCCCACGCAATTGTACGACGACCTACACCACCATCTATACCTCCCTTCATACCCCCATAACTCCTCCCATCATCGTTCACTACCATCACTCCTCTGCTCTTCGACTTTGCCTCGACCTCTTGCTCCTTATGAGATTCCAATTGCTCTCCTAGCTCCATCCACATCCCACCAACAGAAGGAGCAAGAAAAAGCTTATCTTTTTGTGTAAAACTTGGCCAGGATAGATAGCAAGGTTCATGACATCCTTCAATAAACACAGGCCAAGTATAAAGCACTTCATGATCAACATCAAGTTGCTCCACATTTTTACGTTGGCGATTAAGTTTGGTTGCATTTGAACATGCAACTCTGCAAAAATCAACAATATCACAAGCTCAAGCCCATTCAATATGGTCCTTACACCATAATACGATAAATGGGTCCCAATGCCTTCAAGTTGGACCTTTCCCCCAACTTTGCATCCATGATGTGGTGAATGTTAGCCAGTTGAAATTGCATGAACCACCTCACTTAGAGGAATTTGTTCAAGTCACACATCTAGAGGCCACCATTGAATATTTCCAGTGTCTCCTTCCTAAAGATACTCTTCTTGATGTTCGCACCACAACCACTTGGGATCGTCAAATCACCACTTAGTTGGTGGGTCGCAAAGGCAATTTGCCTACTCGAGCCAAGTGGCTATCCTAGACAACATTTGAGTAGCACTTTCCCAATCTTTGGCAAAAAGTGGGGACAATATCCTCTTGATAGAGAGTAATTAATGAGACTTTAGTCTATGGAACATGTGTTTTTACATGTATCACATTTGTACTTTTCTATTTTGAGGAGCCCCAGTATTTCGGCTGCCTGATTCCGTGGAGCATCGTGACCTCGAAGGGATGTCCGAGGACTTTCGTATGCTTTTTACTTCATCCTTATTACTTTTAGGTGACTTAGTCTAAATTGATCATAAACCCACTTTATTGTATTTTATTGGAGACTTGGTCAATTTTGATCACTTTCCCCACAATTTTGTACTCTATATTAACGCAAATGAGTGTACAACATGTGTATAGTTCCAACAATGCTCTTCTCATACTTACATAATTTCTTCCTTATAATTTATTATTTCTTGTGTGTGAGTATTCTATGAAACAAGATACATCTCCCCCTACATATAACAAATCCCCATGTTGGATATGTGGATTCGTTAGACACACCCTTCATGAGTGTTCAATACAAGCCCTGTGTCAAACACATGTCCCACACGTGTCAGACAATTAAGAGGGGCATGTCCCAACATGTCTGAAACTTAGGACACCAAAGAATGTTCAAAAAAATAAAATAAAAACTTAAAAATGTGTGCAGATAAGTCCTAACATGTAAAACATACATGCACAAATACATACATATACATATACATATATATAAGCCCCAACAATGCTCTTCTCATACTTACATAATTTCTTCCTTGTAATTTATTATTTCTTGTGTGTGAGTATTATATTAAACTGGATTCATCTCCCCCCTACATATCACAAATCCCCATGTTGGATATGTGGGTTCGTTAGATACACCCCTCATGAGTGTTCAATACAAGCCCTGTGTCAAACACATGTCCCACACATGTCAGACAATGAGGGGCATGTCCCAACATGTCTTAAACTTAGGACACCAAAGAATGTTCAAAAAAATAAAATAAAAAACTCAAAAAATGTGTGCAGATATGTCCCAATGTGTAAAACATACATACATATGTGTGTGTGTGTGTGTAAATATATATATAAACCCCAAGGGTTACCTCAAGTGTTTTGAGTTGCCATGTCGAAGTCGTGATGGTATGTGTGTGTTTGTGTGTGTCCCAAGTGTTAGTTCAAGTGGTTTGAGTTGCCATGTTGAAGTCATGATGACCAAGGAGGTCACAAGGCCAAACCCACCTAGGTCCCTCGGGGTTAGGCGTACATGTTATCCATCAAGGGCATTTACCTCGAGCACCATTCACAGAATGTGAAAAAGCACCTAGAGGGTTTCCCCGAGGAAGTTTTCAATGAATATATTCAAATATTCATTGAATATTCCCCACTCTTCCCTGAAATATCCAAATGGAGAGAACCTCAACTGCCAACCACAATAGCAACTAGTAACCCAAGGGACCCAAACAAATTTGAACCTGTGACCTATGGCCTCCCCTTTGTTAACATGCCTTTGGGCAGATAGATTCAAGTTTCAACCAATCGAGCTAACCCTCTGGGCTTATATATATATATATATAGCCCCATAAGCCCCAAGGGTCAAGTGATTTGGCTTGTCATGCCAAAGTTATGTTGGCCAAGGAGGTCATAAGGTCGAATCCACCTCAGTTCCTTGGGGTTGGGCATACATGTTGTCCACCAATAGCATTTACCCCAGGTGCCATTCACAAAATGTGAGAAAGTGTCCGAAGAGTTTCTCCATGGAAATGTTCCATGTCAAAGTTGTGTTGGCCAAGGAAGTCATGAGATCGAATCCACATCATTTCCTTGGGGTTGGGCATACATGTTGTCCACAAGTAGCATTTACCCCAAGTACCATTCACAAAATGTGAGAAAGTGTCTAGAGGGTTCCCCCATGGAAATGTTCCTTAAAAAAATTAAATTAAAATATTATATATATGATGATATTTAATCCTAAGGATTAGCTCAAGTGGTTTGATTTGCCATGCGAAGTTGCAATAGCCAAGGAGGTCACACAATCCACCTGAGTCACTCGGGGTTAGGTGTACAAGGTGTCCAATAGCGACATTTACCTTAGGTGCCATTCACACAATGTGAGGAAGTCCCTGGAGGGTTTCCCAGAGGAAGTTTTCAATGGAAGAAAACTAATCATAAAAAATATGTGTGTGTGTATTTCCTTGAAGTTTTCAATGGAAAAGAAAAAAATGTATATATATAGACACATATGCCCCCCATGTCCTATTTCGAGGGGTCTACATATATTTGTCAAACATCTAATCCATTAGTGAGTATCAAGTACTAATTTATGATGCCTGCAAAGTTGAATCCAAGTCATCATGGATCTTTTACTACAACTATGTTGATGTTATTCTCTTGTCTCGAAAATGTGACAACAACAACATGAATGAATAATTTAACATTGGCATTGGGCAACTAAAAGATAATTTTCGAAGAAAGACATGATATTTCACAGGTGCAACAATTGTTAGCTTTAAGGGTTACTCCAAAAGTGTTTACACCATGCTTGGGGGTGTTTCTTGTGATATGGGGCATGGTGTATGGATCAATGTTGCAAACATCGTGCTGACAAATATATCGTCGAGGGCCCGGAAAACAACTTCTCGACAACATTGGGGAAAATATCGAAAAATATCAACAAAAATTTAAAAAAATATATATATATATATATATATATATTATTTTTTTATTATTTTTTAAAAATCTAAAGAAACCCCCTCCCTCTAGCCCTATTATGGGAAAATGAAATAGTGAGTAACCCCTCTGTTCTCAATCCCCTACTTTCTCTCTTCAAACTAAGCAAAAAAATCCAAAATTTTCTTGACTTAGCAGATATTTTTAATTTTCAGGCAATATATTGTCGATATATCGCGATATTTTCAAAATATCACAATATATTCAAAATTGGAAAAAATCACGATTATTTCCAACAATATTATCGCCAAGCTTAGAGAATCGTGATATATCGCCAATATTTGCAACACTGGTAGTATGAACCTTGATTGTTTCGTGATGGATATGCACATGTGGAGGTAGCTTACTCTTGGATTGCTAGACTTTGCTTGATGCTTATGTGGAATTCTATAGAGAAGGGTGTTGAGCTCTAAATGGCGTGGGCATGTTGATGTTTTGGTAGTTGTGGGAGGTATTAACCTCCAAGTGTAACCTTTGTACTTAGAATAGAATATTC
>ML852355.1:5703-19576 GCA_009831015.1 Picea engelmannii
CAAGTACGAAGCGAATTGAGAAAATACATCAGTGAGCATGGAGTCTTTGGTAACTTGCATGCAACCAAAGATCGAGACAGGTTGGGTGTTATCGAATGGTGGAACATGTATGGCTCCCCTGCCAAAAATTTGCATAAATTGGCGATGAAGGTTCTTTCTCAGGTCGTTAACACCTCTTTTGCAGAGAGGTGTTGGAGCACCTATAGCTTCATCCATAGTGTAAAGAGAAACAGCTTGAATGCAGACCGAGCAGAAAGCTTGGTTTATGTGCATTACAACTTGAGGTTGTTGTTGCATTACTGTGATGCAGACGGGAATGCTTTTTGTAAAAGAGATATGACTTGGGATAAGAATCCAGAGGAGACTAATTTACAAGATGGAACCATTGTTTTAGAGCGCTTGCAAGAGGAACTTTTGAGTGATCATGATGGCGATCATATTCCTGGAGGAGACATGCCACCCCCATCCACTACAAAGGTTCCAGATTCATCAGTTTTACCTTTATCTGCACAACATCCATTGTCACGTGGGGGCCATTCAGTTGTTGGTCGTGTTCCACGATCACTTCCACTTGTTCCTCCTCTTATTCAAAGATCACGGGAGAAGAAACTAGAAGTTTCTCGTGGCAAAAGGAAAACTTAGAGCATAGTACTTAGTACTTGCTAGATCTCTTTTTTTGTTTCATGTTTAGAAGTAGTCTCTAAAACTTAGTACTTTGTCTTGAGTCTTGACTCTTGACTCTTTATTATGTCTTATTTTGTAAACAATGAAGTTATGAACTTATGAACTTAAGTACATCATATGACAATTTACCTTTGAAGTTAATGATTGATGTTATGATGCTTTAATGATTGATGTTATGATGCTTTTATGATTGATGTTATATTTGTAGTATGTACTATGTAGTATGTACTATGTAGTATGTACTAAATGGTTGATGCTTTAATGATCATCGATTCATCACTAATCAATTAGTTAAATGATCTTATATCTATGTTTTCATGTATTTTGCAATTGATTCAACATTCTGCATGTTTTATATATATATATATGCATCAATATATATATTTTTTATGTATTATATAAAAAACGCTCCCGCTCCCGAAGATTTTTCAAAATCTGCGCTTCCCGCTCCCGCTCCCGCTCCGCGCTCCCAACAACCTTGCTCTGGTCATCATAAACCTCTACAATGTAATGATGTCCCAAAGTGGGGAATATCAAAATGATAGACATACATGAATGAATGAATAGAGGCCCTTGCCTTTCCTTTATACTTCCTGCTCACCTTTTCCCTCCAAAGTGACTTTCATTTTTTTAATATTTAATTAATTAATGAAATCACTTTAATTAATTAATTAACCTTTTTACCTCTGAAAAGCACCTTATCTCTCCTTGTGGATTCCCTGGCCACTAAAAGTCACTTCTAGCCATCCCATCCTGTAGTGTTGCTCCTCCCGATTCCAATGAGCTATCACACTAAGAGGTTCCTCCAAGTAATGTGCCCAAAATGACCTCTTCAGTGAATTTAATTGACTTATAGCTCAAAATACTCAAAATCCTGGAAATCGTCGGAATGCAACGAAACCAAAGCCAACCTATGCGGAATGGATCATAATGATGAAATGGGATGAGTGATGCAAGTTGGACCCCAAAATGCCTCTCAATAATCCCTGTACTCGCTATAACATCCATCTGGCTAGTCTGGTCATCATAAACCTCTGCAATGTAATGATGTCCCAAAGTGGGGACATTACAAACTTGAGATCCTTGGAGGGTGTGCTCATATATCTTTGCAGGACCTAGTTGGTGGACAGTTTTGGCAGAACAAGACTAGCTTGGGCTTCCATGGGGCTGCAAGCCCACAGGTTAGATGCGAAGGATCCACATGTCAGGCACAATGTGAACCACCAAGGTGAAACAGGGCAAAAGGCATAATGTCCAAGCATATATCATGAAATCTAGAGCAATCTAAGATACAACATACTCAACTGCCTTAGATATTGAAATGATGCTCACCATAACACTGACTTGTACCTCATGGAGCAAGGCCCACCGCCTTCCGAAAGCCAGATGATGTGGTGGATGCCATCTGGAAATCTGTGACCATCTGTGGTGGTGAGAGGGGTTTCCAACTGTGCAAAAGGGTAATTGTTGGCCATGTAGTCTTCTCGGCACTCCATATCTGCAACCTGAGGGCCTCGAGAGATAATCTCCTTAGTTATCCACGAAATGGGGATAATAGTATCGACACTAATATACTTAGCAGTGCCATTGGCACTATTTGTGGTCATTTCTTGGGCATTAATAAACTTATCTATCTTATCTTATTGTATATTGAATCTGTGTGCAGCCCTAAAAGTAACACCTTGCATAGACTTCTATATTCTCTCCACTTCTATCGTATATTGAATGTATACAATCCATAACATTAACACCATCAAAGGAAAGGTTGGAAAAACAAGGAGAAGAAATGCAAATAAGCACCCTTCAATAGGTAAATAGAAAAACTACACTACAAAAATATATGCTTCGTCATCCTTTTTAGCACAATGTACACATAAGCCATATGTGAGTCTTTTTCTAGCTAGCAGGTGTCTGCTAGGTAAACATTAATAAAGAACGAAATATCCAATTACTTTGAGTTTGTACGAACAAGTGGATCTCTATCAATCTTCGACTCCTCCCAATTTTTCTGAGTTTTTCAGGACATAGAGTTTTTTTAATTTTTTCAAGTTTTTCAAGTGCAAGTTTTCCCAATTTTTTTGAATTTCCTGAGTTGATGATCCTACCCATTTTTTTTAACTACAAAGGCTGCAACATTAGTCTCTATATAGCATCAAGCCCTCAGGGTGTAGGGCAGTCGGTGATGGAGTGTAATGTTAAGGCACTTCGTTATGTGAAGTCATCAATTTGAAACCCTGGCTTACCTAGTGTGTTGCGTATGGGGCAACATGAGCACACTTGGAGGTTATAGTGGTAGCAGTCAGATAACATGACCCCATGTCCCACGAGTATGTGCCCGAATAGTTGTCGATTCCGCCAATCAAAAAAAGAAAAAAGAAAAATAGTCTCGACTCTCTATATAGCATCAAATCTTTTAAGCACCTATATATTGCATTTATCCTCTTTTATCTTTGATTGATTCTCAATGGGGGGATCTTTTCCCAACTCACCCATACAAAGCATGGGTGCCATATTTCCATCCAGCCTTAATAGTCATCCATTTTCTTACCAATATCTTCTCTGCAGTGATTAGTTTTAAGTTTTTATCAAAAATGCCTCTATAACCCTTCTCATTGATTTACAGGTCTTTTATTACCATTTGGCCCCTCTTTCTTCTCACACAACGTTTACTGCAGTCACCTTATGCAAAGAGGTGCCCACATTGTAAGATGTTCCAGCAATCTTGGAAAATCTCTAAAGAGAAACTTTGGTTGGAGAAAAGTTGATATATGGCAGCAATTTTAAGAGATGAACACTGATTGAAGTTGAGTTTAGTAGCAGAACCCATTTCCTCTGCCATGATTAGTTTTAACTTTTCACCAAAAATGCCTTTATTACCTTTCCCATCGCTGTACAGGTCTTTTATTACCATTTGGCTGCATTTTCTTCTCATATAACGGTTATTGCTGCAACTTCCTTATGCAAAGAGGTGCGTGCCCATATAGGAAGATGTTCCAGTAATCTTGGAAAATCCCTAAACAGCAACTTTGGTTGCACAAAGGTTGATATATGGCAATAATTTTAAGAGGGCATTTAGACTAATGAACACTGATCGAAGTTAAGTTTTAGTAGTAGGATGGTCTGGGTTTGAAATCTTATAAAATTGATCAGTTAGGAAATCACTTGGGATGAAATCATAAGAGGAATAAGTTTGTAACATCCTCCCGTAACAGATTTAGAATGTTTTCAGCTAAGTTATCTACTACTTTTGTTGATCCAGATTATAGAGGGTCCAGTGGACACAAACTAATTTGCAGAAACTAATGAGTGTACTCTATAACAGCAAAAGTATACATGGTAGTAGCAATATCTGCAGAGATGCTTCGCTACTCACCTGTGTCAAAAAGCCTATAAGAAGAGGTGAATGCCTCTAGCTTATTGCAAATGCAGGAGGTAACAAAACCCTAAACCTAGAAGTTGGTAAGCCAACGGTAAACTTTCCAGTAGTGTAACTTTCACATACGAACTCCATTTTGTGTATGGTACATTGTTGGAAAGCTCTGGACAAGATCTGCAGAATGGAAAGAGACCTTGATCGCTTTCCCTGTAGTCTGGACCCCAAAAACAATGCTGGTAAAGACCTGAAACAGCCCCCCCGGAATTTCAGGACCTGAAATAGCTGGACACTGTCAAGACTCAAAACCCATCTGAATGGTCCCTAACTATCCCAGATGGTCCAGTTGAGTACCTGGATCATTTGCTCGTAATTTTCTATTACTAGATCATGAAGGTCTAATCAATTCTATACTTTAAATCCCAGGTCTTCATTGAAACTGAATGGTTCAATGTGAAACCTTGGTAAATACGTGGGATCTCGGAGCACCAAATAAGTAGAATAAAGGTTGAGTCAAACTAAACTAAACATCCAGAAAAACAAGCTCTAAGCTAAAATTATGTGCATAGCCTTGATAAATACTTAGGATCTCAGAGCACTAAATAAGTAGAATAAAGGTTGAGTCAAACGAGACTACACATTGAGGAAACCAAGCTCTAAGATAAAATTATGTGCATAGATTCCGTTCACATTCTTGTAAAGTATGATCACCCTTCTAAAAAAGAATAGAGAAGTAAGACTAACATTATTTTAATAATCATATGACAGCATTACTAAGGTGTGGGTCCTTATTACTTAACATATTGTAGATATTGATGGATTGCCACAATCCCGTGGTTTTAGAAGATAAAGGACATGTCCCACAAGAGAGGTCAAACGTGAAATAATAAACTAGTGTGAGGCATGTGTTTGAAGTTTGAACCCCCTGGGGAAAGGAGGTCGTTGTCTTCATAATAATGAGACAAATAAGTATTTGTGGTAAAACCTTGCATCAGATAGTCACCCCCCTTTCCCCCCAAGCCCAATAAATAAATCAACGTGTACACTAAAAGACACATTAGCCCAAAACGAAGAAGATATAATAAATACAGATATTTTGCATAATTAATGAAACATTATTTTTACCCTTCTAATAGAACAGAAACAATCGAAGTTGAGTATGGTCCTGTCATATACCAGGAAGTGGAATGTTTGTTCATTCTAGTATAAAATGGAAAAATCAAATTCAAATAAGGAGCTACAGCTAAATAGGTTCCAGAAATATCAAATGTCTTTCAAATGGGTACCCAAATGAAATAGGAAAAGTTATATAACAGAACAATACCAGAAGATGCTCCACTGTTTGACGGTAGGCATCAGACAAATTGCCAGATACAATTGATGACAATCGTAGAAGATTGATTGCAGAAACAGAGTTTCCTGAAGGCTCGGCCCCATCATAATCTTCCTTCAACCTTAATAGGATTGAAGGATCTTCTCCTGGAGTATTAAAGTAGGCCCCACCAACCTTGTCAAGAAACAAACCATCCTGCAATTCTTGCACATTTAGATCTATCAATTTCAGCAGAGGAAGTTATGCAAATATTTTGCATTGACCTTATAGGGAATGTTGACATGATTTCAAACATGGACTCACCTGAGTTGCTTGCAGTTCTATTGCCCATGACAACCATGTTGTTCTTCCTCCAGCCTCATACAAATCAAGAAGGCCAGAAATTAGAAAAGCATAATCATCTAGGAAACCAGGAGCCTGAGACGGTCCTTTCCTGTAGCTGTGTGTGAGCCTATGTGTACCCTCGTCATATAGCTTGCTCTTAATGAAGTCTGCAGCCTTTTCTGCAACAAATAGGTAATCGGTTGCCTGCACAATACCATGGCTCAGAAGATGTCAATAGAACCATTTAATAGCAGGATATGAAACTGGACAAAAATAGAAAACTAATTCGCAAAAAGTCCAAACCAAATAATGCTTACAGAAGGCTAAAAAATTGCAACCATGCAAATCTCAGACTTCATAGTCTTCAGGACAAATGAGGAACTAGTCTTGGATATAATAAAGGATAGCTCGTTATAAACAGAAATAGATTCCACTCAAATGACAGTTAGGAAGCTTCTGAAACTTGACAAAGAAAAGGCTTTCTAGAAGAATGTTCAAGACTTGAGGAAAATTATAGGACAAAGAGAAATGTGCTCAGTTGTACTGGAAAAATGTTAACCACTCTCAATGCCTTGCAGCTGTGGACAAAAATACTTGTGAACTATTCCAGAGTACAGTCCGTTAAGATGCAGCCAGAGGTGATAGGACCTATTTAGGAGGACTGGAAATGCAGCTATGATGAGCACTTCTTTGTAATGAGACCAAAACAACATATCAAAGGATAAAAAATGTAGTCCCCAATAACAGGGGTTAACAAAAGATGGGATCTTCAAGATACAGAAGACAGTAGGCTAAAGGGAGTCAAAAGAATTTGAAAGCAAAAATAGCTTTTAATTTTTAACTGATGTGTTCTAGTCTAGCTCGTAAAATCAAAGACTTTCTATTTGGGTTGACTAGTATGATGTGCATGGAATGTCAGAAAGAGAAAACAGTCAAGCATATATTTTGGAACTGTCAAGTCACTCAAGTGTTGTAAGGATCGATATCTTCAATGGTCAATTGTTCTAAAAATGGATTTTGTCCCATTTTTATCATGGAGCTATGTAATTAAAAATATTATTCAATGGATTTAGCCTCCAACCAATTGTGGATGAGAAAACCAAGAAAATTATTATTTTATGAGGGAGGTAAAAACTAGCCGTTACAATTAAAACTATATAAGACTAGCCCCTCCTCTCATTTGATGTTGCTCGAAACTTTGTGAGATCATAATACCATAATTTTGAACTCAATTCTCTTGTGTCACTGTGGATTGTCTACTGTAATGCTTGTTTTTCTTGGCCAAGGATATTTTATTTTGTGCTTTGATAGGGGTTACTCAAGGTAATTGCAAGAGGTGATCAATCGATCCATTGAGGGGCTACATAGTCATGTAGAGGAAAGGAACTAGACTCTTCGTCTCTTCCATTTCCTTGTGGCTGCCTAGTGAAACAAACCCAAATTGTTGGACCAACTTCCTTAGAAGGAGCTTCAACCAAGCGGATTGTTTGTCACTTGGGCCCTGTTATCCACTGAGTTGCACTAGCTGGACTTGCAATTGAGCCGACAAATTTTGAGCAATCAAATGCTCAATATTCAGAGTTCAAAAGTTTAGCCGATCTATTTGACCAACCTTTTCCACATTTCCATACCCTGCGGAGAATTGTAATAAGAGATGTTGCATGATGAATTTTGTAAAAAGTTTAGCCACCTAAGACTTAGATATGAGCTGTTATTCTGGAGTGTTTTTTTAACTTGTTAATTATATTCTGTTGTCCAAACAATTTATAATTTCCGAGTTTTTTCACTCAATTCCTCCAAAGTTGGAGTATATAATCATGGTTAGACCTTAGCATTGTCATCTAAGCCTAGTGTCTAATGTATATTACCATGCTAAACATCCTCCTAGAGTTTTATGGAAATGTGCTAAGTCCCCCTTAGGATTTTTTTATTTTTCAGTTAAAAAAAAATTTCCCGTAAAACGAAATTTTTTAATTGTAATTTGAAGTTGTAATAAAAAAATGATACTAGGAGACATTATATGCCTTGGGGGTGTTCATTTTTTAACATAGAGCACCCACTTTACCTAAGTACCCACTTTTGTGAGTGAAATTAGTGATTTTAATCACTAAAAGGTTAATTTTAGTCACAAAACCCAAAAAAGACATAAAATATCAGGATTGTTAAATTTTAGCAAAGTGTCGGAAACATGTTTAAACATGTTTTGAGTGAAATAAAGCCTAAAAGGCTATGTGTCAATCAACGGGAAGCATCTTTGAGTTAAGTTACAAGTGGAGGGTAAGTTAAGAGGATGCAATCTTTAGATTGGAGAGATCTCCAAGAGAGGGTACGCCCCCCTTAGAGAGATGTGGCACACTCCAAGAGGAGGCTGCCTACCTCTTGAGAGGTGTCGCCCCTCTAACCTACTTGCTTTCTCATGTGTCAAGTGTATGGAGTGTGGAGAGAGGTGGCACCTCTATCTCCCACACTTGGCATGAGTTTCCTCACCAAGTGGTGCGCCCTCCCTCCTGGGGAAGTGCACCCCTCTTATAAATAAAGCTCTCTCCCATTTGCAATCTAGTTGGAGCTACTGAAGGATTTCTATTGTAAATCATTTGTACTATCATTTATTTGGAATAAAAGGCTTTGGAGGCCATTTTTTTGTGATAAAGCTTCATGTGTGGATCTCATTTGTCAATGGTGTGCCAATTTGTGAGGTAATTTGTATTGTTCCTTTTGTTTGACTATTGGATTGTGGCCTTCAAGTGGAGTTGTCTCCAAGAAGGGTAAGACTAGAAGAGTTAGGTTGTTTTATAGTTCTATTGTTTATTGTATAGAAATATTTTAGGTTGCATATCCATTTCGGTTAATGTTTATGCTTTCTTAAGATTTCTTATGCAAGAACACCACCATTCTACTAATAGTTTATTGGCAAAAAGTATCTAAGTTTGCACAATCTCACAACTTGAAAAGGAGGATAGGCTTTGTTGCACTCTCTTCTCCTTCAAGCTCTTAAGAAAGACAAAAAGACCCTCTTTGATCCATCAAAAAGACTCCATATTGCCCAAAGTTCCAAGGCTTTAAAGATCCTTCTCTCTCTTTCTCAATTCATCATTATTTCTTTGGTTACTTTAGAGATCTTATATGCAAGTTGTTTGAATCTGATTTAAAGCTTAAAGATATTTAGTTTCAATCTTGCATATATAGGAAAAGATAGATCTATTTTTGCATCTAAAAGTTTACAGTTTAAAGCATAAGATCTAGAGTAGGAAAAGAGCTAGTTTTGTCAATTTCTCTTCTAAATTCATAAAGGATAAAGATAGTCTCTTTTTATAAGTGCTTCATTTATATATTAAGTATTTTAGTGCTTGTAATTTGCTGCCCATGATCTACAACTGCCCACGATAGTTTTAAGGCACTAGTCTCATTACACATTTTACAAAGCCATATGCTTCAAGTACTTTACTTTTCAGTTATTTATATTTAATCTTGAAGTATTTCCTTATTTACTTGCATCTGGTATCTTAAGTATCCTTTATTGCAAGTATTTATTTATGTATCTTGTGGTGATTGATTGATAAATGCTCTTAGAGTAGATTTACTTTATGTATTGTCTTTTATAATAAACTCCTAGATTTATTTCTTATACTTAGATTAGTTGAAGCCTTAGATTATTTTCTTTAGGGACTATCCCCCTTGGCTTCGCTAGGAGTTGGCCTAGACGGAGGAGTTGAGGATTAGGTGACAACAACTTAACTCTAACTTGCCCCCAAGGACACACCAAGTGGATTGAAGATTTCTTCCACGTTACCCAAGTGTGTATAAAGGCGGCAACAGGCCCAAGTCGATTGATTGTCTTGGAGACCATCCATCAAGGAGCTTTCCTAGCAAATCTAAGGAGCAGCCCATATTTTTTTCAAATTTCTAGTATTGGGGGCGATAGTCCTTCGACTCCAAACCCAATCAACAAGAAATCTATTCAAGGATCAATCTTGAACTCGCGGGGTCACAATCTCTCAAACCAAGATGTCATCCAAAAGGTAAAAGACGTAGAGTTTTCTCTCAATTTCTTCAACCAATTATTTATAAATTTAAATCGTTTATCTTCTTATAAAAATACAAAAAAAGCATACCCTAGCTTAGTTCTTCAATTTTATATCTTGAAAGCTAGTAGATATTGGGGATTTTTCCATTTGGGAATTTACCTATCCCAAGATAAATTTACCCTTGACTTATTGGGCTTTATTGAACATATATCATAAGGGTTTTCTTGAGAATAGTGTACAGATCTGCCCTATTACAGTGAATAATATATTCATATCTACACCCATTTTCCTCATATAAAAGGACGTCCAAGTAAGTACTTTTTTAATCAAACCCTCTTTTCATTTCCAGATTTGATTTACAAGTTATATCTCTTGTTTTCTAGTTATTTATAAAAAAATAAAGCCCCAACAAGTATTTCTTTTGGTTGTAGCAAATTTGGGTTTTGACCCTAGGGGGAATTGAACCCCGAATCTGAAGAAGTAATTTCCAGCCACTTGGAAACTATTTCATCACAGATTTAAACACCCTAGGGCATAGTACTCACTCACATTTCGTTGCCCTGTCCTTTCTACCCATAGATCTATTGATCTAATGTGATTACACACTTGTGAGAGGCCTCAAAAAGACCCTTTCCTTGTTGGTTTTGTGTGTTTTTCTTTGTTTTTGCAGGTCTGATATAGCGAAATAACAAGAAAATATCACATTCCCAGCCACTTTAATCAAGGTATACATAGTACAAATCATCCATGAAGTGGTAAGGACATTCACCCATTTTTCTTGTGCATTATTTGGCTAATGTTTTGGTGGATTGGGGTAAGTTAGCTTGTTGGTCTGCTACTTTATTTTCTGTGTTATCTATTGGTTCAACAAGTCTTTAAAACAATTAACTCCTACCTTTACCTAATGTTTTCTGTTTAGGCACTGGTCCCAAGATTCTTTGAGGTGAAGTGACATTTTGCGGGAAGCCTCCCAGACAATGTTGCATGGAGCGGGAGCGTCATTTTCCAAAAATCCTCAGGTGCGGAGTGTCCCGAGAGCGTCTATATATATATATATATAAATGCAGAAAGACAAATTAGTTGCAGAATATATGATATTATGAAAACATGCATATTTGTACATTACTATAGATAGAAATGGCATCCATAGTACATCAATCATTAATCATTCGAGCATCAACCATCTAGATTCTAGCAATTACAAAATTTACAAACCAACATACAAATTTTTAAGCCATATCAATATAATAGAAAGTAGACCATAAACTTATGAAATGAAATCAGTTATCCAACAACTGTCAACAATAACATGAGTCATAACCAAACAGTTATGTTTACAAAATAGGCCATCTATACTAAGTATGAAGACCAGAAGGTCCAAGACTCCAAAACAAGAAAGTTTTAAATGAGCTAGTTGCAAAATACTATGAATCTATCATCTATACTATAAAGACTATGACATATAAAGTGATGAAAAAGGAGAAACATCAAACAACTATCCCATCCTCCTTCCACCACCACGATTGTTGTGTGGGCCTCCTTGTGGTGTTAATGGAGCCTCCTGAGAAGGACGAAGTTGTGCAGAAGTAGATGTAAACGGTCGCAACGAAAGTGAAGATGAAGCCCCTAGTGTTGTAGTTGGAGTCCTGGACACAGGGACAATGACAGTGGATGGGGGTCGCATCTCAACATAATCATCATCATTCAAAAGAACATTCCCAATTGCTCTAAAAGCAATACTCCATCCTCCAAATTATCCTCCTCTGGATTGTTGTCCCAGCGCCTCAAGTTTTTATCTATCTTTTCCTCCTCACAGTAATGGGACAACAATCGCAATTGTAATGAACATAAACCATGCTCTCTACCTGGCCTACATTCAACCTGTTTCTTTTGACGATGTGGATGAAACTGTAGGTGCTCCAACACCTCTATGCAGAAGAATTGTTCACCACCTGTGAAAGCACCCGTGTTGTCAAACGTTGCATTTGTGGGGTAGCACCACCATGCATGTTCCACCACTTGAGAGAACTCAAATTCCCTCGATCTCTAATTACATGGTTGGTCCTGTTATAGCGCAAGTTGTAGGTTGGGCAAAGCTCGACCCAACCACAAGGCAAGTGCTACAACTTGGGAATCCTACACCCAATGTCACCTCGATGTAGGTCCCGCACTTCAAGGGTGACTAGGTCAGTCTAAGGAGGCAATCCCGGTGACCCTAGGGGGATTGAGAAGGACGTAGAGGGAAATGGAAGCAAAACCCCTAGAGGTCAAGTCTAAGTGGAATGGAAGGTAGGGAGAGATGCTTTGCAAGTCAAGTAATTGCTACCCCACAGGTATAGTACTTTTTTGGATGCTTGTACCTGCCCGAGTCACAAGAAAACACACTTTGCAATGATATATGTTAGTTGGATCAGCAAGTTAAGCTTGTTGTCCCTATTTTGCAGCAGTAGATATCAGCTTATATCAACAAATAAAACATCTAAAATCAGCATATAAAGATCTAGACTAGTTAGGTAAATCAGCATCAAACTCAACAATGAACATAGGCTGAAAAATGGCACTTAAAAAGCTAGATAAGATGGTTGTTGTAACATGTGTTTTCTGACGAAAATTGCAGCCTTATGGCTGTAGATTTCAGTGGCAAGCAGCAACAAAATCAACCATGAAAAGTTGTCAAGAACTAGCTCAAAAGATGCGCCCTAGTTAGTAGAGTAAATGAGCAAAGTTAGAGAGCTAGTCTAGGGTTAGTTTAGGAGTTATGAGAGTGTTAGTAGCTAGGGTTATGTAGCGCTAATGGCTGTAGGTTAAAGTTTGTAGCCACAATTAGAGTGTTGGGAGAAAGGGGACGCCCTAGTGGGAGAAGACCCCTCTCGATGAGATAAATCAACTTCAAGCAAGAAAACTTTCAAAAGGTCAAAAATTACATTTCCCAAGGCAATGATTTTGTATCTCCAATGCAAAAAAGGTATGACTAGTGCCTTTACTATTGGGTTAATGGAGTCAAATGGAGCCTAGAGAATCTACCTCCTTGGGGGTGTAAGGCAAGTTTCTCTAGGCTACGGCTTAAGCTAAGAAGGTGTATGCCCTTATACTTCTCTTAGCAAACCCTTGTATAATCAATGAGATGAAACAAATAAAATGATGAAGGCTATGGTGGGGGTGTATGCCCTTATACTTCCCACCTAGCTCCTAGCATAACAATACTTGAACTTGAAAAATGATAGCAAGAGAGTAAAAAACCATACCAAGATCAAGAGAAATGCTAAGACAATCCACCATAAGAGCTAGAGAAAGCATCATCCAAGGCTAGCGCTAGACTTCCATCAACCATTCACCAATAGATATCCATACACAAGTGCACAAGAGATAGAAAGAGCCAAGAGGGCCGAAAATTTCAGACCAAGTCCTCTCACAAGTGGGAGAGTTATGATTAAAATGAGATCTTATGATCTCTATTTATATAAAATGTAGCTAACATAGTTTGTCCACAAATTAAGAAGTAAAACACAAGATTAGGGGTCAACAACCTTAATCTTGACCCTTAGAAAAGTAATATTAAACAATTCACTTAAAATTTCACTTTTTGCACAAATAAAAGCCTAAATTAGGAGGACGCCACCCCTTTAGGGGACGATTTTCGACTTTGAGGAAGTTGTTGGTGTTTGAGAAGCATGGATGGGCTTCCAAAAGCCATGTGTCAAGCATCTAGGAACTCATATCATGGTGAAGACCTACTTCTCCTCAAAATGTCCATCTGTCACAAGAGTGGCACCTCACCACCATGCCCTAGCCCACAAGATCATGATGTCAAGCTCAAAAGTGGAACGTTTTTCCCCTCCTGGGCAAATCGTTTGGCAAGTAGGGGTGGGCTAGGTTGTCCAAGTCATCATCAATGTCGTCCAAGTATGATCTCTCTCATCTGGCATGCGGGCCCCTGGCATCCAACCAATGGGCAAGTAGCCCCATGGAAGCCCAAACTAGGCTTGTTTTCCCAAAACTGTCCACCAACTAGGTCCTGCAAAGACAAATGACCACGCCCTCCACAGATCTCGAGTCATAACATCATGATAAGTGAATCCAATCAATAAATAAGCCATCAAAGCATGTGCATCAAAGATTACTATATAAAACAAT
>WSFP011375984.1:0-30411 GCA_009831015.1 Picea engelmannii
GAAGAATGGAAGTGCAATCTTGAGCTTGCCTATCCTGGAACCTGCAATCGAAAAAGTGGCTAAGTATGGAATAGGGAAACGATCGCTCAGACTCATTTTTGCTAATATATTGAATGTTGTAATAGATATCCCATTACCTAGCAAGATCTTTTCTGCATGTTTATGGACAAGTTGTGTAGGGATTGTCAGTGTGACTGTCTCCTCGAACCTTTTGTTCATTAATGAAAATATTTACGGTTGTTGCATGATGAGTTGTTAGCATTAAACCTCAGTTATTGCATACTTGGAAAGAAGTGCGAAGGTGGCGAGCACAGGAAACAATGACTAGGAATTGGAGATTTCATGAACCTGTCAACTCGACGATACTCGAAAGAGATTCCAAGAAATGGCCAAGTATGGAAAGCGGTCGGACGGGCTTCAAAATAGGGTGACAAGGGTTCCCCAGGAGACGTGAGGCCCCGACGGTCAAATTGTATGTCTTGAAACTTTTGAGTGCAAAATGTGTAACATGGAAGAGGGGATGATGTGGGAGTCCTGTAGTCAATTTGTATATCACGAAAGTCTGAGTGCTTTTTGTAGGTCACAGAACAATGGAAGTGCAACCTAGAGCCCGCCTGCCCGGGAATCCGCGATTGAAAAAGTGGCTAAGTATGGAATGGGGAAGCGGTTGGTTGGAGTCGTGATATGAAAGCATGAGTGGAAATGTGAACCCGTGAGTCCGCCAACCCATGTAGTTAGACATTTTCGGAAAAACAACTAAGTAACCAGAAAGAGAAAGTAGAGGGGAAAAAGAAAGGGGAATTCAGTTAAGTATAAAAGAGGCAAAAGAAGGGGATAAAAGAGTGTGGGAAAATAGAAAAGCGGAGGGCAATTTTCATAAGCAGGAATTGGTCTCAAACAAGCCCCATTGTTGCAAAATCATCATTTTCTAGTCCAATATTTTATCCACTTACTCGTTTTCTATTGTTCTTGTATCATTAAAAAGGGTGTGAGCAAATGCAAATATAAACTATAACTTGATTTTTGGCTATAACTATGTATAGTTGATTTACAGGCGCTATTGATGTTTGGATTTTGTAGATAACAATGGGTTAGGATAAGTTTGCATTCTTACTATGATAAGGCCTTAAAAAAAAGTAGAATAAGTATCAAGTTTTTCCAATTCAGTTCTCACACACAAAAAAATTCTCTAATCCCATAATATTCATCTTTGTTGATTCGATAATAGGGAAGTCGATTTCGTAGATTGTGTTATTGGCCATTTCAGGCGACTGGGGTGCGTCAGCCAATGCTTTGTTGAAGATTTGTTTTATTGCAACTTGTGGGAGTAATTGTGTTCTTGATACATTCTTTAATGCCTTGAAATATTATTTTAAGTATTAAACTTCCTGCATGATGAGTTGCTAGCATTAAACCTTAATAATTGCATATCTAGAAATAAACTTATTGTACTGTCAAATTGATTGTAACTATAACAACGACAAACTTGAATTTTAATATTGTGGTTGATTTCATAGCCCTACTTGACTTCAGCTAGCATATATCATTTTTTTTTCAAAATATTTGCAAAGAAGAAATTTGGTAATTTCATTAATAAAGTAAAAGTGCTAAAATAGAGGCTAGGGGATGGACAACCAATAAAATGTTTCCTTTTGGAGTGAAGGAATCAAGGAAGCGAGAAGGAAATAAGAGATCATTCGCTCAGGAAGGTGGAGATGAGAATGAAACTTCTTGGGTGGGGCCCCAACTCCCGCATCGTGAATTAGTATTGTTATGTTCTATCTGCATTACGAATGGAATTGAATGTTGGTTTGAAACTGTGTGAAATTCATTTATGTTTCTATAGAAGCCTCATGTGATCAACACAATGCATTGTCATATAATTGTTCAATGCTCCATATTTGATCAAATTACTTGAGTCAATACAATATTTATGAATTACGAGACTATCAAACCATGTAAACGAGAAGAGGTGTTAAATCCAACGAAGAAGCACCAACCAAGATTCCAAGGCAATTTTTTAATAGAAAATCTAAAAAAAAAATTAGTGGGTCATATATATTTATCCATAGACATTGGAATGAGTTTTTTGCACCAAGGCATTGAACATATTTGTCATAAATACACGTAGAGGAGTTACAAAAAAAAACATGCATACAATTATGTGTTGTTCATCTAGTGCGACAACATGCAAGAGGCATCGATAGGCTCTTGAACATGCATACAAAACTGATTATCATGTTTTTTTAGGAACTCCTTGCAGTCTTCTCCGCTGAAGGGCAATGTTGGTTGCGACAATCTCAACATTTTTTGGAAGACCTGAAGTGACAAAGAAACAATAGAGTGGTTCCGCAGTGGAATAATTCTTTGCCTTGAAATAGGTCTCTCGGCACACCAAGAGACCACCTCCTTACAGTCAAAGACTTCAGGGACACAGCCTGCATGAGAAATTATAGAGGTCCAAATTACTTCATTCTGGGCAGAAGGGGACCAAGAGACCACCTCGTTACAGGCAAAGACTTCAGGGACACATGCTGCACGAGCAGTTCCAGAGGTCCAAATTACTTTGTTCTGGGCGGAAGGGGATGAGTAGTAGGAATATGCCTTGCACCAGTGGGAGTTCTGGTCCTCACCCCCTAAGATGTTAATTGTATCTCCAGAGAACAGGAGAGTGGGCCCACAATTGAATGATTCTTTGGCTTGAAATATATCTATCGGTGCACCAAAAGACCATTTCCTTACAATAAAAGACTTTAGGGACACGACCTGCACTAGGGACAAATCCAACCCCAATCCAAAACCCTAAAAATGAAAGGAAAGGATACATCTATGAGGGCGAGGACTGCCATCCAAGTCGAGAGACTCAAACTATCGAGCTGCAAAGCGGCTATTGCGTTCAATGTCAGTTTCTTTTCTGAAACCCCTTCCTTTGGTCTTGTTAGGGCCACCATTGTCGAGCTGGGAAGTGCCCCCCGTTATGGTGGATTTCAATTTGGGTGCAGGAGTGGGACAAAACGTCTGCATTGCCATCATCCATCATCGTATCATCATCCATCATATAATCATCTTCCGGCTCAAAATCGACCGCATCAACCTCTGCGTGGACCATCAATGCAGGGGGAGGTTGTCTGAGGAGGGGGGGTTGCCTTGGAATTCTTTGGATTGAAATATATCTCTCAGTGCACCAAGGGAACATCTCCTTACTTTCTTATGAGCGGAAGGATATGAGTAGTAAGAATATGCCCTGGACCACTGGAAGTTCTGGTCATCATGCCCGAAAGTGTTTACTGTATCTGGACAAAACTCTTGTCAAACTGCTGCCATAAGTTGACGAGAACATATGTTTTCTCCAGATGATGTTTGAAATGAACACTCAGAAGGGATAATACAACCCTTTGCAAATCTTGGTTTAATGCGTATCAATGGGAGATATCCTTGAGGCTTTCATTGATTAATGACAATTTCTACGGTTCCTGCATAATGAGTTGTTACCATTAAAGCTTACTAATTTCATACTTAAAAAAAAATTCGAAGGTGGCGGTGACAAAGAAGAGTGATTAAGGATTGGAGATTTCGTGAAGCTGCCAACCGGACGACGCGCGAAAGAGATTCCATGATGCTTGAAATGAACACTCGGAAGGGATAATATAACCCTCCACAAATCTTGGTTTAATTCGTATTAATGGTAGATCTCCTCCAGCCTTTCGAACATTAATGACAATCTTAACGGTTTCTGCATGATGATCTATTAACATTAAAGCTTAATAATTGCATATCTAGAAAAAATTGTGAAGGTGGCAGGGATGGCGAAGAGCGATTAAGAATTGGCCATTTTGTGAACCCGCCAACCCGACCACCCATGAAAGAGATTCCAAGAAATGGCCAAGTATGGAAAGCGATCGGTCGGGCTTCAAAACAGGGTTACAAGTTATACTCAGGAGATGTGAGGGCCCGCGGTCAAATTGTATGTCTCTGAACTTTTCACTGCAAAATGTGTAACATGAAACATGACATGATGACAGACTTCGACGATCAATTTGTATATCATGGAATTCTGGGTGTTGTTGTAGGTCGCGAAACAATGGAAGCGCAATGTTGAGCAAGCCTGCCTGGGAATCGACGATGGAAAAAGTGGCCAAGTATGGAATGGGGAAGCGGTCGATCAGACTTGTGATATAAAAGCATGAGACATATTCAAAAAAATGACTAAGTAATCAGAAAGGGAAAGTAGAGGAGAAAAAGAAAGGGGAATTTGGTTGTCAATTTGTATATCGGGGAAGTTTAGGCAATGTTTGTAGGGGGCAGAACAATGGAAGCGCAATGTTGAGCTCGCCTAGTCGGGAACTTGCGATCGAAAAAGTTGTTGAGTATGGAACAGGGAAGCGGTTGGTCGAACTCGTGATATAAAAGCATTAGTGTAAATTTGAACGCATCAATCCACCAACCCATGCACTTAGACATTTTTTGAAAAACGACTAAGTAACCAGAAAGGGAAAGTAGAGGGGAAAAAGAAAAGGGAGGGAAATTTTTGGAAGTGAGAATTGGTCCTAACGAAGCCCCATTGATGGTCTTAACAGTAACTATGAAGTGCATTAGATAGATGAACAGACTCTTCAATCAAGGAATAGAGAAAGAGAGTCATGGTTATACTTTCCAGGATGTGTTTGCATAAGAGAATCATCGAAAAGCTACAGAAAAATCAATTCTGGGATGTTCAAGTAAAATTATTGTACTGTCAACTTCACCGTAAGTATAACAACGAAGAATTTTTATTTTTATTTTCTGTGGTTGATATCATAGTTCCATTGGACTTCACCTAGAATATATCCTTTTATTTCAAAACATTTCTGAAGAAGATTTTGGTAATTTCATCAATCAAGTAAAAGTGCTAAAATGAACTACATATTACATTTGCTTCACAGAGCTTACATTAAAAGGCAAAGTAGGTCTTGTATATTCTTTAGGATCATAGAAAAAACGCTAAGATCCTGAATCTATCATCCAACCATAATTAAAAAATCGGGCCCGTGAGAACCTTGAACTACAGTACGAAAGCACATGAACAAAAGTCTGCCAAACACAAGACAGGAAAAAATCATCGGAGATTGGGTATTGTATCCCATCTATAACCAAATCCCCAAATGGGCACCAAGAAATTTGCCGATTACTATATTACTATGAACCAAGATCACTATGAACATTTGCTTCTGATAGTACTATGAACCAAGATCATGTTGACCTGACAATGTTCTAACATTACTAGTTCTGGAAAAGAGTGTCAGCATTTAACTTAATGGAGTTCGAACAATGCCAAATTTGCAATATTATTGAAAATGCCTGATGGTTCCATTCAGGGGATCAAGCCATTTTGATGGCTCAAAGGATGGACCTGATTTATTCACAGTTGGATACTTTGTGTGAGGTCTGTCCTCATGCTTCTCATTCCTGGACTGAACAATCTTATGCGCTTCCAGTTCAATTTGCCATGGCACTGCAAAACTCTATTCATACCCTCATTGGGTAGTATGGACAAATACAGATGAGATTGTTTCATTTCTTGTCAACGCTTGATATGATTTTTTTTTTTTTTGGTTTAGTCGATATGCAGTATGGCATTGTCCTCATTTAATGTAAATTTTCTATGGATGAGAAAGTCGCGCAACATGTAGACATTGTTTTCCTTTTTCTGTAGGTATACTTCATATGGAAATTCTGCTAACCTAGGAAGCACATCTTGTAACAGAGGTTGTCTAATTGTACAATGTACAAATATGTTGTTGAGGGTTCAGATGGCAGCGTTGAGGCAATGTCTATATATGTAAGGGCATTTTTTACTACATCGTAGGCAATCAATTGTGCCACCATTTATGAAATCAGAGGTAGAAGCAGGAGAGTTGCATTTGGCACATACAAGCTCGAAGGGGGTCGAGTACACATTCGCTGCAACCAAAACACCCTTAACCTGCACACGTGAGCATAATAGTTAATATATTGAACAATATAATATACAACTATACAATGAAAAAGCTGCAGAAAATTGTTCAAAGCAATTTTTGAGCAAAGTATGGATGGAATTATAGATGTATATGCACAACAATTGTCGAGCTAGTTAGTTTCTTGAGATCTTGTACTATGTTTGTTCACAATTCTGTTACAAATGTTGGTTGGGTTGTGTGAAACATCCATTCTTTAACATCTCTTTTCTTTGTTATATTTTTGAAGCGCATAAGTGGAAATTTTCCTTTATGCAATTGTTGTTCCATTGAAGAAAAAAAATTTGAATAGGTGTCGAACAATTGAGCTACAACATGGAACAATGTAATAGTTGTGTAACATAACTGAGATATATGAGCATGTGAAAGTAAAGGACAAAACTGGATATGGAGAATGGTACCATTGCCTTGTCATTGTCTGACTCTCCATCTTTTATATGGAGAATGTGTTGCGAGCCAACTTTTCTCGTGAGTGTGACAATTGCACCAATGGTTCTGATTAGGTAAGCGTCGTTGCTCTGTGCAAGTTGGTTGATTGTTGTGTCTAGTATTAAACAATATTCTTAACAAATCGTGGGAACTTTTTCCACAATACTTGTTTCATTGAGCGATATAATCCAATCACAATCACCACGGTCATATACTGTTTTCGACAATATATTAAAATTTGTAATGGATATCCCATTACCTGGCAAGATATTTTCTGCATGTTTCTGAACAAGTTGTGTAGGGATAGTGAGTGTGACTGTCATCATGGCTTCCTTGTATGTCATGTCAACACGCACAATGCATCTAGTTTTGTTTGCCTTGTCTGAGTAGGTGCTATACACAACCATTATGTCCCCGACGAACACTTGCCCAGTTCGGTGGTTGTTCAAGCCTTATATCGATAGTATATTGGGTGTTATAAGTTTAGACCTGGTGACATTTTTTGAACAGAAAAAGTAACGTGAATGGCAATCTGCATCATTTTTTTGTTTCTTCTTTTTTGGCATAAATTTACAAGTAGACACACAACTTGGATGAAGTATGCAGGTCAGAGTTTTGTAACCATACCTCTTAGTCTGCGGAGCTTGCAGTATGTTGGGTGTTTCACTTGCGCTCGTCGATACTTCTTGTGAACTGCAAAGCATGTGTTGCAGATGACATCGACATATTTATCATGGCATAGATGAATAAATAGTTTAGGATATTTGTTTGGTAAACATAGCAAGAGCACAATGCATGAATCTTTACCTTTGGCCTTATTGTTCTGTTGATGTTTGCAATGATTGACTACTCATGCCCATGTCACTCGTTCAACTTTTTCTGATACAAGCATATGTACATGAACATCAAGACAACTAAATAAGCATATGCATTGTATATTGTTCATAATTGTTCTAGATGTCACATACAAGCTCGAAGGACATGGAGTATGAAATAGGGTGTTAAGGGATACTAAGGAAATGTGAGGACCCGACGGTCAAATTGTATGTCTCGGAAATTTTGAGTGCAAAAATGTGTAACACGGAACATGGCATGATGGGGGAGTCCGGCGGCCAATCTGTATATCGCGGAACCCCGGAAGCTATTTGTAGGTTACGAAAGAATAGAAGCGCAATCTTGAGCTCGCCAGCTTGGGAGTCCGATTGTCAATTTGTATATCGCGGAACTCCGGGTGTTGTTTGCAGGACAGAACGACAAAAGTGCAATTTTGAGCCTGCCAACCCAAGAACCTGTGATCGAAAAAGTGGCTAAGTATGGAATGAGGAAGCGGTCAGTCAGACTCGTGATATGGAAGCATGAGTAGAAACGTGAACCCGTGAGTCCGCGAACCCGCGCACCTAGATGTTTTCAAAAAATCAACTAAGTAAAACAAACAAAAAGGGAAAGTAGAGGGGAAAAAGAAAGGGGAATTCGGTTAAGTATAGAAGAGGGAAAAAAAAGGGATAATAGAGAGTGGGAAAATAGAAAAGGGGAGGGCAATTTTCGGAAGTGAGAAGTCTCAAACAAAGGCCCATTGTTTCCAATCATCGTTTTCTAGTCCAA
Source organism: Picea engelmannii (assembly GCA_009831015.1). Lineage (NCBI taxonomy): Eukaryota > Viridiplantae > Streptophyta > Pinopsida > Pinales > Pinaceae > Picea > Picea engelmannii. The sequence continues at coordinate 8,025 of WSFP011375984.1, forward strand.
TATTTTATCCACCTACTCGTTTTGTGTGTTTGAATTGCTATCACAATTGGTATACCTTTTCGAAGGTTGCACTTTAGCTTCCTTTGTTGTGGCATATAAGATTTCATCCTCTTGTCCAACTAATCTGTTTCTTTCAATGTAGCAATGTAGAAAATACAATGGACATGAAGGTAAGTTGGTATGTAAAAAGACATGTAAAAAAATAAATACAGTTCTATTTATTTCATTGTAGCAGCACAAAAAATACAATTGACATGAAGATAAGTTGTTATGTAGGAAGATATGTAGTATCTACATACAATAAATTAGGTGCAAAGCAGTAGAATAAATATACAGATAATAAATGAAATATAAAACAATGGAATACGAAATAAGAGTAGAAGCATGCACCTTTGTATCTCGTCTTCTACGGTTATGGTTAAGAGTCCTTCGTCTTCTCTAGTTATTCTGTTTGTTTCAATGTGGGAATGCACAAAATACAATGAACATGAATGTAAGATGGTATGTAAGGAAAAACAAGCAATATGTACATACAGTAAATGAGAATCAAAGGAATAGAATAAAAGATAGAGTTAGAAGCATGAACCTTTGTTTTTCTTGATCCATTGTTGTGGTTATATAGAATTTTTCCTGGCCAAAATATATTACAAGCCAGAAAATATTAAGAAGTTGGATGGTCCTAGCTGGATGATTTCGTTTTGTGCAACAAAGTATCCAGATATGCTTTGAGACATGGAGATATAATTTTGTAATATGTTTGATGTATATTTCATAATTCAAATACAAGACAAATTGTATCATGGTCATACTAGTTTGTGTATAAGATAAAGAGGGTGCATTGTGATATGGGCACATTTGACCATATATGGTCAATAAGTGTGTTTTGTACATTTTTTTATCTTAACCAAAAGAAAGCAAAGATTGTAATTGCACATGTAGCTTTCCAATTCTTTCGTTATGGCACTATTTTGTAGCATGTCAACACTGAAGTCTCCTAGAATGACAATGGTTTCATTCAGATGTAAATGGTGTAATGTATTTGAAAAAACGTTCATTATGTTAGCAATGTTGCACATGGGGAGGCATAGAGATTGAATATTGCAATTTGCAATCCACGAAAAACTACTCTTGCTAGCACCATCTCAACATCTTTTTATTCTACAAGAACATTTTGCAAAGGCATGTAGGTATGGTTCAGAGTTTGGAGAAAAAATTGGAGAAAAAATTAAGAGCAGGAGGGAAAGATATGCCAACCTCCATGGAAAGTCTGCAGCGTAGGAGTGATGAATAAATACCTAAACATTCTTATTTGCAAACTGTAAACAGTAAATAACGAATACGAATGAAACTATGGTATCGAAACTTACTCGTCAATGATGAATGACATAATTGCAGGTCCAACTACGAGTGTAGTATTTAAACCCTGCAAAGTGTAATAACAAGTCCTAGAAATACCCAGAATTTGCATTCTAGGTCCTGGAACTTTTTTCTTTATAACTTACTGAAATATGTCATCGACAAAGATGGATAATGCCTTTCAATGGTGTGAAATTTTGTTGCAGCTTAGCTACCGTTGTACCATACCTATCCCTTCTACATCTACCTGTAGTTTTCTTCTACAATAACACCCTGCAAAGGCAACAAGCTTGACATCGTTTTTTTCATGTGAAAGACACGGGTTCTATTCCCGTACGGGATAGGTAGGTACTCATTCCCTAGAAAGTTGGGAATATCATCGAGGGATTAGGTGTGAAGGCTAACAAATTCCTTATTCAATTAAGGCGTTAGATTTCCACTTCGTCACATACGACAAAGGACTGAGATTTGTAATGCTAGAAAAAATGATAGCCGAGGTTGTGGAGATGACATCGACATGCACATGGTGCAGAGCCTGGGGAAAAAATTGAAGGAAAATTTAAGAGCTGGAGAAAATGATATGCCAACCTCTATGGGAAGTCTAGAGGATAAGAATGATGAATAAATACTTAAACATTCTTACTTGCAAACAACAAACAACAAACAATAAACAACGAACATGAATGAAAGTGTGGTAATGAAACTTACTCACCAATGATGAACGCCAGAATCGCAGGCCCAATTGTGGGTGCAGGACTTGAACCCTACAAAGTGCAAAAAATAGCTCCAACTACCGCTGTAGGACCCCAACCCTACAAAGTCGAAGCAAAGAAAAGCAAGCAGCAAAGAACAAACCAGTGAGAAAGCACGAATAGGTCCAACTGCAGGTGCAGGACCTCAACCCTGCAAAATTGAACCAAACAACAACAAGCAGCAACCAACGAACCAGTGAACAAGCAACAACCAGTGAACCAGTAAAGAATATATGTATCTTCAATGATGACTAAATTGCATTTCAAGCATAGAAGAAATAGGAAACATATGATGACCATGCGAGTGGAAATACTCAAACATTCTTACTTGCAAACTATAAACAGTAAACAACAAAGAACAAATACGAATGAAACTATGGTATCGAAACTTACTCGTCAATGATGAATGACAGAATCGTAGGTCCAATTGTGGGTGCATGACTTGAACCCTGCAAAGTGAAAAAACAGCTCCAACTGCGGGTGCAGGACTCCAACCTTGCAAAGTTGAAGCAAACAAAAGCAAACAACAAGCACCAACATGTCGAATTGCAGGTGCAGAACCTCAACCTTGCAAAGTTGAACCAAACAACAACAAGCAACAATCGACGAACCAACGAAGACGAAGCAACTAGTGAACCAATAAACAATATATGTATCTTCAATGATGACTAAATTGCATTCCAAGCATAGAAGAAGTATGAAACATATGATGGCTACGCGAGTGGCGATGGAAAACAATATTGTCCAAATTCACTGCAACATTGTATGGAAAAATTCGAGGAAATATGTACTGTGACAGGCCTATTTAAGTAAACATTTAAGGTTGTCAGAGTTGTTTAAGGGCCTCACACTATGTAAACATTTAAGTTGTCAGGCCTATTCAAGTACCTCAAAAAGAGTGTCAATGCTCAAAACTTTCGGTATGTAAACATTTCAATAAAAACAAAAGAATTAAAAAAGAGCATCGATGCTCAAAACTTTGGATATCTAAACATTTCAAACATTGGGAATAGCGAAGCTGGCAATAAGACTTCTAATCTGTTCTCTAATGAGATGATGACATATACGTTTTTTTTTATTATATAAAAAATAATGTTTTTAGTTCTCTAGTTCGAACAATAGAGATGATGCGAAAATTTATATTCAAATGACATATTAATATGAAGTCAACAAATTATCGATCGTTATATTCCCTCTACGCCATCGACAGGGACTAATAAGAGTAATGGATATATTGTTTTGTTAAGTGCATTGAGATTATTTATGTTAAATGTTTTAACATTTTATTAGAAAAAAAGTGAAAAAAGGTGTAAAGAGACAAATATGGGTGGAGTGTCCACTATAAATGTTAAACATTTCAAAACTTTCTACAAAGACACTTTATTTCGAGAAAGTTCAAACAACTATATCATTTAATATTTACATTTTCTAAATAATCATTATTTTATAATATAATATGACAATAGTCAAAATAATAGTATATAATATAGCTATATTTAAAGTAATATTATAGTGAATAAGGAAGTTTCAATAATTATGCATAACTTTTAGCACTAAAACTTTTATAAAATTGTGTACACAAAAAGGGCGTTGTCTAGTTGTTCTACGTAACGTTTTTTTTTTTTTCGCCGGATTCCTACGATATAAATTTACACGAATCACTAGTTTTTGTTGTTCAAAATCCATTTATGAATGTAGAAATGGATTCAACATGCTAAAAAACCCTTGGGGCACTCGAATTATACATAAATAATCACTCAAATCTACGAATCCAACAATTTCTCACTAGATTTCGAGCAAATGTCCTTAGAAAAAATCATCATTTCGTAGAACGTTTAGCCTACGGCCACAAAAAGGCTTGCAAAAGTTATTGGATGAATATGATTTTCAAAATGAACAATCTAGTTCTAAGTTCTATTCATGGTTCTAAGTTATATTCACGAATAAGTGAAAAGTAGGTACATTGTATTTAACTCAATCTCCTTCTATCTTCTATCAAGTTTACAGTGTACCTTCTTTTACTTTGTATTTATATTGAAAATGTGTCCTTCTATCTTCTATCAAGTTTACAATGTACCTTCTTTTACTTTGTATTTGTATTTATATTGAAAATGTGTTTTTGATTGTTTGATTCTATTACTTTCAATCTTAGAAAATAACTAGTCCTAAGCCACTCTATTTTTAGAAATTCCATAAACATAAACATATGTTCACTTATTAACTTACTACATAAACATATGTTCACTTGTTAACTTATTCCATAAGCATGTATTATGATGAAAGAATATTTTATCGGAATGTGTTAAACTCCTTAATAAGGAGGGAATCTAGTAATATATCTATGCCATTTCAATAATAAACACGTATTATGATGTAATAATATATTATTGGGAACTTTCAAGGAGGTGAATGGAATCCAAGAAGGAGTTAGATGATTACTCTACAAACCCATACCAGGGAAGGAAGATTTTTGTGACTATAGGAGGTCATTATCCTAGTGATGAACCATTTAAAGTCTATACCACGACAACATCAAACCTGCAGGAGAAGGCTTTAGGGTCAGGACAAAAAGTGGATTGAAATTTGTCAAAGGATGAAAGTATCAGTCATGTCAAGATCATTAAATGTTATGGTATAGGGATTCAAACACTTGGTGCATGTTTACATATTGGTGTATCTCGAGGTAAAATTGAGGAGGATGTTCATAGTGCAACTTTTAATGACTATCAAATCCAAGTGGGGAACAAGTATGCAGATGTTGAAATTGAGTCAAATGTGGTTCAATCGAAGGCAAACCATCAAAACTAGGAGGACATGGAAAGAAGCAAACAATTGGAATTAAGAAGCTTGGGTTTCATAGGGAGAAAGTTGGAATGGGAAGAATTGAGTGGCAATGATGGAGGGTTAGAGATGAATATGTAGAATGCAAGCAAAAATAAGGAAAGGAAGGCAATGCGATATATGAAGCAAAGGCAAAGTAGGGTGATATTGGTGGTCAAGGAAGACATGAGGTTGGAGCAAATTACGAAGTATAACAACGAAATCCTAACTAGAAATTCTATCATAGGCATATTGCTAAGTGAACCTTGAACAATTGGCTTCAAAGACTATGTTTCCGTTTTATAGGTCATGCTTTTAAGTTCCATTTATTGGTAAGGGGTGGGATGGGGTTCTACTTCAAATCTAAAAATGATGCATAAAATGTGTTGAATGGTCAATGGTGCTAGGGATCAATGTTATTATCCCTACAAAAGTGGTCAGTCTATTTTGATCCAAGATCTTAAGCATCTAAAATGAAACTGGTGTAAGTAAAGCTACCGAGTATACTTGTAGAACTCTCGAATGACAAGATACTAAGCGGTATTGGAGCTAGATTCATTCAAATGATCGACATCGATGAAACATATAAATACAACACCTATGGGATGATAACATAGATCTTATTGGACCCAAATCTTAAGGAAAACCTCTTTGACTATATAAAATTTGTGTGGGGGAAGACGGTTCATGTTCAAACAGTAGATTACATAAAAGTTCCTTTCAAGTGTGCTCATTTCCATGTATACGAGCGTACTTTGGAGGATTGTCCAAAGATTTATATTTAAAAGGTTCGAAAAAGAAAGCTTGTGGGGAGTTCTAAAGTTTTAAATGATAAAAGGAAGGCATCCTTGATTGAAAAAGAGGATAAAAGGAATGCCCAAAGCACTTTTGTCCCAATTTCTCTCAAAGTTTCTACAACAAACAGACTAGTAGCAAGAGGAATTGACATTTTCATGAAGCCATAGGAAAATACGAGCATGAAACCCTGAAAAACATTTAGACATAGTCCTAAGGGAAAAGGGACCTAGCCAACTTCATATCAATAGGAAGCTATTATACCAAATTGTGAGAATTGAAGTGGTAAGTCACCTTGTCATCATTACAAATATTTCATCTTATTAAAACAAGTTTATGTCAAGTTTAAGGAGAGTGAAGAATGGTAGACTCCTAAGGAGTCAAGCAAAAATCCCTTAAAGGTTTTAAGGGGAAGAGGGAATGATGGAGACCTTAATAGGGGGGAAAGGTACCCTTCAATGTGGTGTCAAGAAAGAAAACATTCCCTTGACAATCCCAAGAGGTACTTTCACAAGTGATGGACCTTTTGACCATTCTATGAACCCATCAAAATTAGTTTCAAAGAAGTATTCAAGAATCAAGGGCAAATCTAGATATAGCCTGAGGAATAGGAAGGGTGATAAATACAAAGGGAAAGAGGGAATAAAAGAGGGTTTAAGCCACAATTCAAGGAGGGACTCAGCCTCATTGAGCACAAGGAGGAAATATTTTCTCCAACATGAATAAGAAAAATCCCTAAAAGAGATTCAACAAGGGAAACACAAATCCATAAAAGGGGTCCTTGGTGCATGACATACCCATGCCAAGAGTAAAGCATGATTATTGTATCCCTCAACATAAGAGGATTGTCAAGTCCCTCTAAAAGACTAGCTCTAGTAAGGCTAGTGTAATTAAAAAGACCAAATCTCATTCTACTAAAAGAAACTATGGGTGAGGGTGGTAAGTTGATAGGGGGGTTGGAGAAAACTATGGAGGAGTGGAAATTTTTAGCTCTATACATTGTAGGAAAATTAGGGGGGGTATAACAAGAAGGAAAAAGCATGTATGATTACTAAATTCCTCACTCCTTGGATATGTTAGGGTCCTACCCTAACCCCCTTATTTAGATACTTTATTAATGTATGAGGCCACCTTCCTTGGATAAGTCCCATTAAATAATTAGTTAATAGTCACTCATTGTAATAAAGGGTCATTTTTAGTAATAAGGCCCAAATTAGTTGGTCGACCCTCGTTACAATGGGTCCATATGTATTTAATATTCTCTATGGATAGTTATATATCGAGTAGAAGGTTATGCATTATTTTGTCAAGAATTATTATTGTATTTGGAGCATTGCTCTTTGAGGTTGCCCCCTTGAAGAGGCAAGTGAACATGGCTCTCTATTTTTATCTCTATTTTCTCTCGTGTTCTTGGGTTTTTCACTACCTTTTATGTGATTGATCTAAGTTTTTGGTGTGAAGTACACTACAAGTGGTATCAAAGCTCTTTCTTGGGCATGAAGTGGGAGATATTTTTTTTCTTTTTGTACATTTTTTACGGGAAAAAGAGGACAACAATATTTAGGTCGATTTCTGAAATTTTTTGTGAATAATTTGAAGAAAACATCCATATAACTGAATCAATCTTGAAAAAATACCCAATTTCAAAAAAACAATTGTCCAAAATGGAGTCTGAGAAGTGGAGATATCGATGATTCAAAATATGCAATTTTTAGGGCTTTTTCCAGTGACGACTGCATACTTTAGAGATTGGATATATTTTGATAGAATGTATAGATTTTAGTTAAAAAAGTGCCATTAGATCCATAAAAGTTGTGTAATTTCATAATTGGGTTCATAATAGCCAATCATATAAGTATAATTGAAGTTGTGATCATTTTACATTTTTGACCTCAAGCCCTACTTTGCATAAGTTATTTCATGGTGATTTTAGCATCTTTTTCTGGGATTAACAAGCTCATAATTTTTTATTTTTTTAGAGATGTATTCTGGCATCTTGAAATAACATAATGATCTTCGACGAGTAAAACTGCGGCAAGGGAAGAATACACTTAGGAAATACAAGTGGAATCACATTATTGGAAACCCTTGTAACCCTTGTTGGTACCCCTTCAAGTAATGTCGCATCAAACAATACATGTAAATGGAATCTCACTTCCACATACCCTCAAGCATATAAGAAGTCCCCCAGGTACTCTTGAAACAAACCTTAGATAAACCAATTGGCCATCATGTTGTTATAGTACACTGTGAATAACACTCGGGGAGATCACTCTCTAGTACTTGGGTAGTCAAGTAGTATGACTAAGGGCACAATTGAGCCTCCTTAGTTAGTTCCATGAGATATTAGGCCATGTACTACTGTTGGACCTCACATGTATATCAAAGATATATGGCAATTGACACTCCCTTGTCCCCGAGACCTAGTAACTTATCTCAGTGAGCTCACCCATGAAGGGTGCCTATAAACCCCCTCATTCTTCTCTAGACAACATGAACACCCGCTCTACCACAAACAGGTTGGATTACGTGGATGAGAAACTTAATAAAATTAAAAATGACATAATTGTGTTGAATACGACGTTGAATAAGAAGCTAGGTGAGAAGCTAGAGGAGAAGTTCAACAACTTCCAAAAGGCATTCATTAAGAAGTTGATAGATATGAAAACTCAGGGCGTACCAAAAGAAAACCATTGGAATACATAGCACAATGAACCACACCAAGGAGAAACTTCTCACTCGGGACTATTTAACCACCCACAACCCTCATCAAGTCCGCACAACAATAGATCAATGGATAATAACATATGGCATTGTTCTCCTAAGGTGTACATGAACAAGTTTGATGGTTCTGTCCCATCTGGAACATTACTTCGTCCTCCAGGGAATTATTGATAACATGATGAAACTCAGGGTGGGGGTATTGTATCCATACCTAGAATGATGGAAATTGTGGGAATGACATAAAAAGTCATATGGAGGATACATTGCTTGGAGTGAGTTTGTCAAAGTTGTCCATGAACATTTCGAGAAAGATGTTCACTATTTGGGGTGGCTTACCAAGTTACACCAAATGGGCTCAATCATAGACTTTATGGTATCCTTTGAGCAATTAACTATCCATACAAAGAACTTAATAGACTATTTATATAAAGAATCTTTCATTAGTGGCCTCAAGGAGGATATTTGAGCACAAGTTAGAATGCAATGTCCCGCTACATGGTTAGAAGCAACGCAATGGACCCTAGAAGCAGAGACGATGATCAATGCATAAATAAAAAAAACAAACTTCATTCCTCGCACTCGTCCTCCTCGGGGTACTTCCCCAAGCACAACTCCTACTCATCCCTTGAAAGTACAAAGGTTGTCTCCAACATAAATGGAATATCACCAAAGATGGGGACTTTGCTATAATTGGGATGAAAAATATGCTCCAGGTCATCGCTGTAAAGAACATAACTTTTTCCAAATTGATATGACCACTCAGGCCTTGTCCGAAGACAAAAGTATCGAAGAGACACTAGATTTACAAGTTGAAGATACCAACATTGAAACTCAAGCGGATATCAAACCTCCATTCTCTCATGAAGAACCACTTATCTCCCTACATGCATTATCAGTCATTTCAACTCCACAAACCTTGAAACTCACATGTTATATCAAGCATCGAAAAGTCGTAGTCCTAGTCGATAGTTGATTTACTCACAATTTCATTCACAAGAGGGTGGCATAAGAAACTCATTATTTTGTACACCTAGTGCACAACTTTCAAATAATGATTTGCAATGGAGGTAAGATGAAATGTGGGGGAAGAACTGAAAATGTTAGACTCTAGATGGGAGACTATCATCTCAAAACCCATCTATTTTTCATTGATATGGGTGGGTGTGATAAAGTATTAGGGGAAAAATGGCTACATACGTTGGGACCAGTCACCATGGATTTCAAAGAACTCTATATGAATTTCACTAAAGAGTGTCATGTACACACCCTTCGAAGGATTCAAGCATGCTCTCCTTAAATAATCAACGCTCATCATGTGGAGAAGTTATTAAACAAGGGACACTCTGACATTATTTCCAATTTAATGACATATAGGTTATGGATAATCTAATACAATAAATCCACCCAAACTTGTAGCTAGTCCTCAAAAAACATCACCAGGTCTTTGAGGCACTAAAGGGTTTACCCCCTTCTCGAGGAGAGCATGACAATGGCATTCCCCTGATTCTAGGAAGTCAACCACCAAATGTATGTCCTTATCACCACCCTTTTGCACAAAATACTGAAATAGAAATGATCATTCATCGGTTGTTGGAGGCAGGGATCATACGTCCCAGTACAAGCCCCGACTCATCACCAGTAGTCATGGTACTAAAGAAGGATGGCACTTTACACATGTGTCCCAATTTTTGGGCTCTCAATAAGTTGTCAATAAAGGACAAATTTCCCATCCCTATTATTGATGAACTTCATGGATTAAATTTTTTCATTAATCTTGATCTACATTCATATTACCAACAAATCAAGATAAAAGAGGTTGACATCCCAAAGACAACCTTCACAACACACGAAGGTCATTATGAGTTTCTAGTGATGCCTTTCGAAGTTTGTAATGGTCCATCCCCTTTTCAAAGTCTCTTGAACAGGATTTTCAAACCCTTCTTCTTCAAATTTGTGCTAGTATACTTTGATAATATCTCGGTCTATAGTAAAACATGAGAATCACAGATAGAGCATGTTGATAAATCCTTGCAACTCTTGAGAGACAACCAATTATTTTTGAAGTGCTCCAAATGTGATTTTGGGGCTCATGAGGTTGAATATTTGGGTCACATTGTAAGTCTAGATGGTGTACAAGTTGGTCCTGAGAAAGTGGTGGCTATGCTAGATTGGCCCCATCCCAAAACATTGAAGAGATTGAGGGGATTCTTAGGACTTAATTGCTACTACAGGAAATTTGTGAAAATTTATGGCAAAATTACAACTCCCCTAACTTCACTCCTTAAAAAGAATGCCTTTGTTTGGAGTGACGTAGCAACATTGACCTTCACCACTTTAAAGAATGCCATGTGCACTACTTCAATATTAGTAGTACCTGAATTTAATAGGAATTTTTTCTTGGAAAGTGATTCTTCAGGGAGAGGTATTGGAGCAATATTAATGCTAGAAGGATGCCCCTTGGCATTCACCAGTAAACAATTATGTGAACACAATTTGGGAAAACCCACATATGAGAAGGAAATGATGGCTATCCTTCATGCAATGGAGACTTGGTGTCCATATCTCATAGGGAGGTGTTTTTAGATCAAGGTTGACCATCATAGTATGAAGTACTTGCTTGAACAGTGGTTGTCTTCCCCAAAGCAACATAGATAGGTCACTAAGATGTTGGGGTGTGATTATGAAATTATATATAAGAAGGGTAAAGAGAATGTTGTGGTTGATTCTTTATTTGAACAATTTGAGGAGGATGGGTCACTCTTTGCCTTATCATTACCAAGTTCAGGATGGATCAAGGAGGCTCACAAGGAATGGTTAGTAAATGATACATGTAACTCATCCAACGACTTCAGGGAGATCCCAACCCACCTAAAGGTTATACACGACAAAAAGATACATTGCAGTATAAAGGGCACATTGTTCTGGCAAAGGATTCGACCTTAAAACAACAACTCTTAAAAGAGCTACATTCATCATTGATAGTCGGTCACTCTGGTTTTCATAAAACCTATGAAAGAAGTGAGTGTTCATTCTTCTTGGATGACATGAAAACATATATCGAAGGCTTTGTAGAATCTCATGATAGTTTCCAAAGACAAAAGGGGGAGACAATGAAGATACCAGGGGCATTTCAACCATTACCAATCCTAACATAGATTTGGATAGACATTTCAACGGATTTTATCATGGGACTCACAAAAGTAGGAAATAAATAAGTCACCATGGTGGTTGTTGATCGTCTTTCAAAAGCTGCTCATTTTTGTGCCCTAGTTATCCTTTCATTCCTTCCTTAGTGGCCCATGCCTTCATGGATTATATATTTAAGCTACATGGTATGCCCACTTCCATTGTCTTGGACCAGGACCACACATTCACCAACAATTATTTATAGGAACTATTTAAAATTCAAGGTACGCAATTGAATATGAGCATTGCATATCATCCTCAAATTGATGGTCAAACAAATGTGGTCAACAAGTGCCTACAAATCTATTTGAGATGTTTTACTTTCGAAAAGACACACCAATGGGCATAATGGATTTCACTTGTCGAACTATGGTACAACACCACTTATCATGGAGCTACCAAAATGACACCATATGAAGTTGTTTATGGACAAAACCCCCTATCAGTGGAATCTTATGTACCAAGCACCTCCATGGTTCATGGAGTAGATAAAATGCTTCATGCTAGAGAATCCGTTATCTGTATCCTTAAGAACAACTTGTCTATGGCGCAAAATTGAATGAATCAACAAGTTGATCAACATAAATTTTAACGTTCTTTTAACAAAGGGGATCAAGTGTTTCTTCGTTTGGAGCCTTATAAATAGACATCAATCGATGATAAAGTTCCTCAGATGGTAGCTCCCAAGTTCTATGGTCCCTGTCATATCATACAATGCATTGGTTAGGTCGCCTACAAGTTGGCTCTCCTAACCCACTCCAATATTCACTTAGTCTTTCATGTGTCCAATTTGAAGAAAGTCGTGGGATCAAATTGCAAAGTGTAGACCAACCTACCATAACTTGATGAAGAAGGTTCCATTTGGATCCAACCAAAAGCAGTATTGGATACCAGAGAGCGTCAGTTGTGCCAACGCACGATCAAGAAAGTATTGATCTAGTGGAAAAATATGCAACTAGAAGATGCCACATGGGAACCGATAATGATTCTACAACAATTTCCTCTCCTTTAGCCTTGATGACAATATTGCTTTCAAAGGGGGAGGGCATGTTAGGGTCGTACCCTAATCCCCTTATTTAGATACTTTATTAATGTATAAAGCCACCTTCCTTGAATAAGGTCCATTAAATAGTTCGTTAATAGACACTCATTGTAATAAAGGGTCCTTTTTAGCAATAATGCCCAAATTAGTTGGTCAACCCTCATTATAAGGGGCCCATAGGTAGTGAAGATTCTTTGTGAATAGTTATATATTGAGAAGAAGGTTATGTGTTGTTTTGTCAATAATTGTTATTATATTTGAACCATTGTTGATCCAGATTTACGAGGGAATGAAATGAAACACATAAATATAATATGATAGAAACACAAAGATATAGTAATACTCAATTTCTATTAATGAACGAAATATACAAGAACTGTAAAATTGCAGAGTGAAATTAAATCGATTGAATGATGATAGCTTATCTCTAGGAAGAGATGTGACAACTACACACACTCGCAAGAAGATGCTTACAATGAGGCTGAAAAGGTATTTTAACATAAAGCATCAATGAGAAAAATCCTAAACATCCAAAACCATAACCCTAGAAAATGAAATGCCAAAAGGTTTGTGGGTCCCAATGTGGTTAGTTGATATGTCAACTTCCCAGGGATGTTACTTTTGCATACGATCTTCATTTGGGGTGCTTGGTAACCCATAAAAAAAGGTATAGCCGAGAAGTACACATTTTAAATGATGGAGTCGACAATCATTGACTATCGATTGGGTGCTTTCGTGCCAAAAAATGTCATTTAGGGCCTCAAAACGACCCCTGAAGTCTAGGACCCGAAAAAACCGTAGAAAACTGCCAAGATGGATAACTATGTTGTGAGCTAGTGGAATGGGTGGGTGGCCACTGATGTCTGCTTGGATCAATCCTCCCCCCTTAGGAAGCAATGGTCCCCATTTCTTCAAGTTCCCTTGGGAGATGGAGAACATTTTGTTGAATCTGAACCTTGGTGAGTCGCCTGCCTTGCTAAAGACGTTGTCTTGCTTGTACTTGGCATTAACCTATTGAAGGATGTCATGAACTTGTTGTTGGAGGGGCTGGATCCATTCAACAAATTTGGATGCATGATCTTCCTTGGTCTGAGTGTGGGAGGACTCTGTCGGTGAAGATGCAATATGAAGAGCTTTATCAATGGGGGCTAATGGTTGGAACCCCAAGCACACCTCAAAAGGGTTGTGGTCAATAGAGCTATGAAAGGCTTTGTTATAGCTTTGCTTAACTTGGAAGTATGGAGGCATCCCCATAGGTGAAGCACAAATATCTTTATGCTATCCTACAATCTTGTTGACCTGCTTCTGCTATATAGAAGGGTCTTAGGCCGAGGTTGTGGTGGTCATAATGACCTTTTATTCACCTTCTGACTGAATCACGAAGTGACTAAACTTTATGGTATGAGAGATTACTTTGTGGCATTGTTTTTCCAAGATCATTAAATGGCAGTAGTAAGAACTACCTTTGGCACCCTGTAGATTTGACCCCCTAGAGTAACAATGACACTACAGAGCCAAGACTCATAAAAAGGGTGGTGTTTCCACATATATGGTTGTCCTAGAAGAACATCACAAACTTCCTATGGGGCAACATCACATAGTACCTCATCCTTGAAAGGATTGATGTTGTAGGATAGGTGGCATTGTTGGCTGACGTAGAGATCTCGTCCATGGTGGAGCCACCCAATGTTGTATGGCTGCGGGTGTGGTATTGTCGGAAACTCCAACTACTTGACAACCTCTGCAGATATCATGTTCTTTTGGGTTCCAGTATCAATAATGAAATACAGTGGGGTCCCCTTCACCCACATCTGTGAATGGAAGAGGCGCTCCTCCTCATTAGGCTCCTCTAGTTCTTCTAGCTGGATTGTTGTGGTCGCGATGATCAGTGGGTTCTGCATCGGTGATCTATTTCCTTTTATTGTGTTTTGAATCAGAGTTTGAGTCGGGTTCGACTCTTTTTCTTTGAGCTCAACCACCAATGAATGTTTCGAGCGACATTCATCAATGTTGTGCCAGGGGATTTTGTGGAACTCGCACCACTTTTTAGTGTCCTTCTTCATCTTCTCGTTACCCTTCTTTTCCTATGGCTTGGAATGGTTTTCTTGAGGTTGGATGTTTTGTGAATTAGGGTTGCCTTTACCATACATTTTTTGTTACAAATTTGTAGACCCAAACTCCCGTTTATTCTACTGCTTAAATTTTGGCTTGATTTTGACAACATATCGATAAGTGGCTCCTAGTTACAAGATGTCCATAAACCCCATTTATGTTTGGATATACCTGTGTAGACACCCATGATATTTAGAACCAGATGTCACTTGGAGTCTTTGATACCTAGCTTGGTGCATAAGGAATGGAAGGTATTTGTGAACTCTGACACTATTTGGTACCTCTCCCGACACAATGTGGTCCATCTTGTGTATTGGTTGTCATAGTTTCCAATGGGGTAATATTGTTCCTTAATGATATCCATAAAAGAATCCCAAGTGGGTTCGACCTGAAATATTCTAGACTCCTTTATGGAATTTTGCTCACAGTAAGTCTCCCACCAATTCTTGACATGGAGGACAACCTTAAGGAGCACAAAGGTCATATTTTCCTTGTTGGAAAAATTGTGGACAGAGAAATAACCTTCTATCATATTTAACCACTTTTCCAAAGAATCTGCATATATCTAACCTTCAAACATGAGAATACCAAAATTAACTTGTACCTTGAAAGGGGTTGCGCTTCCAAAGTGGTCATTTGACAAAGATGTGTCTGTTGTTGTCGACAGTCGTCGAAGGATTTAGGAAGAAATTTCCATCATTTCATCCCTTTGTCATGTGAGGGCTTCCTCAAGCAACAACTGGATATGATCTCATGCTCCCTTATCTCTCTTTTCTTCCACCATGGGAGGTCGTCGGGGTTGGCAAGGACGGTCTTTCAGAGGCTCCAAGTAGTTCAAGTCCTGACTCCTTATACCTTGACTTTGTTGGGGACATGCATAGAGAAACAAATAAAGAGCAGACTACTCTGATATCATTGATCTAGATTTATGAGGGAACAAAATGAAACACACAAATATGATAGAAACACAGAGATACAGTAATACTCAATTTCTATTAATGAACAAAATATACATGAACTTTAAAAATGTAGAGTGAAATGAACTCGATAAAATGGTGGTAGCTTATCTCTGAGAAGAGATGTGACGGTTACGCGCATTCACAAGAAGATGATTAAAAAGAGGCTGAAAATGCCTTTTAACATAAAACATCAATGAGAAAAATCCTAAACATCCAAAATCCTAACCCTAGAAGATGAAACGTCAAAAGGTTTGTGGGTCACGATGTGGTTAGTTGATACGTCAACTTCCTAGAGACATTGCTTTTGCATATGATATTCATTTGGAGAGCTCGATAACCTATCAGAAAGGTCTAGCCAAGAAGTACACATTCTGAATGACCTAGTCAAGAGCCTTTGGCCACCGACTGTGCACTTTTGTGCCAAAAAAATGTTGTTTAGGGCCTCAAAATGGCCCTAGAGGTTTAGGACATGAAAAAAAAACCAGTATAAAACTTGATCTAGGTGGACATTGGTGGCCACCCGCCTATTCCACTTGGACCCCCACCATTGTTTCTTTCATTTTTTCAGTTTCCTTAATTGTAGCATAATTTACTGTTTTTGGCAGTTTTTCGAATCCTAAACTTCCAGAGTCGTTTTGAGGCCCTAAACGACATTTTTTGGGCACCAAACTCCATCAAATATTACTCCGTTCCAGGCTATGATATTCATTGTTAACAATTGTAGTCCTCGGATAGATCTTTCTAACGATGTATCATATGCGTCAAACGAAGATGGTAAGCCAAAGTTACGACCGCGAGAAATCGATGTACCAATCTACCCCGACGAAGCCCATATTCTGGCGTTTCATCTCCTAGGGTTAGGTTTTTGGATGTTTAGGGTTTCCATTATTTCTCAATAATATATAGACCTTCGAGTCTCATTGTAACACAGAGTTCAGAGGCCTGTACCCGCCACATCTCTTCTCAAAGATAAGCTATCAATGCCCTAGCTAGTTTATTTCTATTCTGTCTACAAACATATTTCGGTTCTTTGATATTAATGAAATGAAGTGTTATTTCCGCTACATCTTTGTATTCATGGTTATTTGTGTATTCTATTGCGTTCCTGCATAAATTCAGATAAGTGGTATCAGAGCGATCTGCTCTTTCTCGATCGTTCTTTGCATGTCACCAACGAGGTCAGGGTATAAGGAGTTAGGGCTCAATCTGGTTGAACCTTTGCAAGATCAACCTCGAAAACCCCGATGACCGCCCATGGGGGACAAAAAGAAAGACGAGGGAGCAAGAGATCCTATCAAAATATTGCTCGAGGAGGCCCTCGAAAAACAAAGGAATGCGATGATGGATAACTTCGCCCAAATCCTTCAACGATTTCCCACTGGCGGCGCATCTGCATCCAATAGCCACTCTGGAGGCACAACCCCTTTTAAGGTACAAGTAAACTTTGACATTCCCATATTTGATGGCCAAATAGATGCAAACGTCATAGATATATGGTTGAATCTATTAGAGGGATATTTCACGGTTCATGACTTTTTTGACCGGGAGAAGATTATTTTTTCACTGCTCAAAGTCACCCCCCATGTCAAGGACTGGTGGGAAACCTACTGTGAGAAAAAGGATGAGGAGGAACCCTCTCTATTCTCGGTCATAACGACTTGGAATTCTTTCCGAGATGCCATCAAGGAACAATATTATCCCATGGGGAGCTATGAGGACAAGTACATACAATGGACTACGCAGCAGCAACAAAGGGATCAAGATGTGCATGAGTTGACGAATCGGTTCCATACTCTGTGCACAAAGTTGGGTATCAAAGATTCAAAGAAACATTTGGTGCTGAAGTACCGCAGTTGTCTACACATATACATTCAGGAGGAAATGGAGTTCCTAGACATCTCCTCGCTTGGTACGGGATACTGGTATGCTGTCAAGATTGAGCAGAAATTCAAACAAAAGAAGCGAGACTTTGGATCTGCAAATGAAAAGCAAGCGAAAGGTGCCGCCAAACCATAGAACAAAGGACAAAGCCAAGGCATGGCGGCTCAAGACAACTTACCAAAGCCACAAGCAAAGAACAACATTGCGAAGTCGTAAAAGGACAGGGGAAAGTGGTGTGAGTTCCATAAGAGCTCCACTCACAACACAAGTGAGTGTCAGGCCAAATAGTCACTGGTGGCCGAGATGAGGGCTACTGAATCATATGCATGCTCTGACACTGAATCAGAACCTAAGAAGGGAAATTACAGAGGGAAGTATATTATCGATGCAGATCCCAATGCTACTGTTGCCACCACGAAGATCCAAAAGGAAGAACCAGAAGATCCAGAGGAGGAGGAGTGTCTCTTCCACTCCCAGATGTGGGTAAAGGGTTTTCCGCTACAGTTCATTGTCAACAGTGGGAACCAAAAGAACCTCATTTCAGCAACAATTGTGAAGTTGTTGGGCTTGCTGACCACAACACACCCACACCCATACAACATCGGGTGGCTTCACCAAGGACGGGATCTCCGTGTTAGCCAACAGTTCCGCCTTCCCTAGAGCATCAAGCCCTTCACTGATGAGGTATTATGTGACATTTCTCGTCTTGATGTTTGTGATGTATTATTAGGCCAACCATACTTGTGGAATTGACATGTTGTGTATGAGTCCCGACTCGCGCTACTATGTTACCTTGGGAAATAAGTTGTACATGATACCGTAGGTACCACCGCCTGCCGTTATCTCTTTGGTTACTGCAAAACAATGCAGTAACCTCATTTCCAAAACTGGGAAATTTGTTTTCCTGATGATCTGCCCTCAGGGAAAGAAAAAGATTGTGGCCATGACCTCCATACATGGCTCCTCCACACGAAAACAACAAATGGACAAGGTTGTGGATGAGTACCGGGACATCTTCAGCTCACCTGCAAGGGTGCCTTTGCACTGTCAGGTCAAACACCCCATCGATATGACCCCAGGTGCACCACTACCCAATGAACCGAACTATCGGTGCTCTGTTATGGAGAACGATGAAATCAAGAGGCAGATTCAGGAGCTACTGCAGAAAGGTCACATCCGACGAAGTTCATCGTCCTGTGGGAGCCCGATCGTGGTTGTGCAGAAGAAGGATGGGACTTGGAGACTCTGTATTGACTATCGGGCACTGAACAAGATCACTGTCTGGAATAGGTACCCGATCCCACAGATTGATGACCTTCTGGACCAACTCAAAGGGGTGAAATATTTCAGCAAGATCGACTTGAAGTCCGGGTATCAGCAGGTACCAATCGAACCATCCGATGCATGGAAGACTGCCTTCAAAGCCAAGGAGGGCCTTTTCAAATGGTTGGTCATGCCTTTCAGATTGACGAATGCTCTCGCAACCTTCACGAGGCCGATGGATGACATATTGCGGCCATTCAACAACTCATTTGTAGTAGTGTACTTGGATGACATCCAGATCTTCAACTAGACTTGGGAAGAGCACCTCCATCACATTCGACATGTCCTCCAAACACTGCAGAAACACAAGTTGTGTGTCAATTTGGAGAAGTGCACTTTTGGCATGACTTGGGTTCAATATCTGGGATACATTATTGATGAGCGTGGGGTGCATGTCGTTCCAACCAAGATCCAAGTCATCCAGGATTGGCCAACCTCGACCACTCTAACAGAGCTTCGCAACTTTCTAGGTCTTGATAATTTCTATCGCAGGTTCGTGTTGGGATTCTCTCATATCACTTGGCCCTTAAGTCAAGTCACCAAGGGAAGAGCGAAAGCAAAATGCTTTTGGTCAGAATCTCAACAGAAGGCGTTCGTAGAATTGAAACATCGCCTTTGTTGTGCCCCAGTGCTCACATTACCAGACTTGCAACAACCATTTGAGATCGAGACATATGTCTCTGACTATGCTATTGGGGCAGTTCTTACTCAATGGGGGCATCCATTAACATATCACGGTGCAACACTATCTGAAAGTATCCCACTTATGACAATGAAATGTATTCCATTATGCAGTCTTGCTGAAAATGGAAGCATTACTTTTTGGGGAAGGAAACGATCATCCACACATACCACCAACCCCTACAGTTCATACAGACATAAGGGAAGTTGCAGAACGATAGCCATCAGAAGTGGTCCACATATCTGCAACAATTTCATTTGAACATCAAGTACAAGAAGGGAAACACCAATAATGTTGCAGACTGCCTCAGCCGACCACCTATCGTGGCGATAAACACCGTGCTCAACTCTTGTGGGCACGTGACTTCTGATTGGCTGCTTCTCTACAAGAGTGATCTAGATTTCAGCCACACATACAAGACACTCTTGGAGGGTAATCAAGTTCCAAATTTTCACCTCTAGGATGCACTACTATGTCACCTGGGACACCTTTGTGTTCCTTTAAGTGAGCTTGCCAATATGATTTGGGAAGCACACTATAGTCAGGTCACTGGGCATTTCAGGGTTGATAAAATAGTGGCAGTACTGTAGAAGTATTTATATTGGCCAAACCTTCGACAAGATGTCGGGAAGTACATCAGATCCTGCACTGCCTGTGCCATTGCCAAACCGACCATCAAGAATCAAGGCCTCTATACTCCACTGCCTACCCTAATTCGACCTTGGGAATCCATATCCATGGATTACTTGTCGGGCCTTCCTTCTACTAAGCATGGCAACGAATATGTATTCGTGGTTGTCGACAGATTCTCGAAGATGGCCATTATGGCATCCTGCAAGAAGAATATCACAACAGAAGCCACTTCTAAACTCTTCTTTGAACGAGTGTGGGTAGACTTTGGGATCCCACAGTCTATCATCTCAGATCAAGACAACAGGTTCCTCAATATATTTTGGTCCATCTTCTGGTCAATGTTGGACACCAAGCTCACCAAGTCCACAACTTTCCATCCCCAAACTGATGGCCAGATAGAGGTCGTCAACAGGATGATCATACACATGTTGTGCATGTACAACTCAAATCATCTACACACATGGGATGAGAGCCTCCCCTATGTACAACATAGCTATAACTGGGCCCTCCACAGCTCAATCGACCACAACCCGTTTCAGGTGGGCTTGGGATTCCAACCACTATGTCCCATTGACGTAGCCATACCATTAGCAGCTACTTAGGATGATTCGGCTCATGTCCAGTTTGAAGTTGCCAAGGCGAACAACTTCATTGAGCGCATTCAACACATTCGCCAACAGGTTCATGAGATATTGGATAGAGCTGATTCTAAGTACAAGCAACGACATGATCAACATCGGGTGCAAACAACTTCCAGGTGGGCGAAAAAGTGTGGCTACATTTGCAGAAGGAGCACCTCGTTGGACCCCATCGCAAGATTCACCAGCTCTGATATGGGCCATACACCATCACCAAGGCTATAGGGGACAATGCCTTCGATCTTAGTATCCCACCATTCCTTGGTCTGCACCCAATGTTCAATGTGGACTACCTTTTGCCTTACTTTCCACCTCTACTTGACACATCCGACATGGCAGAACAACTCACACCAATAGAGTTAAACCCAGATTGCATGGAACAAGCCACAACTGATTGGATTATGGACACACAGATAAAGAACACCCACCAATAGAGGATCCAACTGTATCGAGTTGTCAAAGCAGGCCAACTCCTTCACCAGGGCAAGTGGCTCACCAGGGACCAAGTTCAACAAAAGTTTCCTCATCTCATGGAGGAACTCAACGCAATGGGGACCACTGCTTTCAAAGGGGGGAGGAATGATCCAGGTGGATATTGGTGGCCACCCACCTATTCCACTTGGACCCCCGCCATTGTTTCTTTCAATTTTTCAGTTTGCTTAATTGTAGGACAATTTATTATTTTTGGCAGTTTTTCGGGTCCTGAACTTCCGTAGTCGTTTTGAGACCCTAAACGACGTTTTTTGGGCATCATGGTCTGACAAATATTAAAATGTTCCAAACCATGATATTTGTTATTAAGAGTTGTAGTCCTCAGATAAATCTTTCTAACGATGTATCACATGCGTCAAACGAAGATAGTATGCCAAAGTTACGACCCCGGGAAATTGATGTACCAATTTACCCCGACGGGGCCCATATTCTGGCGTTTCATCTCCTGGGGTTAGGTTTTTGGATGTTTAGGGTTTCCATTGTTTCTCAATAATATATAGGCCTTCGATCCTCATTGTAACACAGAGTTCAGAGGCCTGTAGCCGCCACATCTCTTCTTAGAGATAAGCTACTAGCGCCCTAGCTAGTTTATTTTTATTCTGTGTGTAAATAGATTTCCATTCTTTGATATTAATGAAATGAAATGTTATTTCTGCTGCATCTTTTTTTTTTTTTTTTGTAAATAAGGTGTGATTATATTAAGCTTCCAAAAAAAAAACAGTCAACATTCCAGGTTAGCCGGGCCGTAATTACTGGACTGCCCCAGCTCGGAGGAAACCAGTCCAGCCGGCCCGCTAATCGTGGGTTTATCAAGTCATGAGCAAGTTGCTGAAAAAAGAGAGCATATTTTGTCTTTTCCATACATACAGAACCTAGACACTAAGACACTTAGACACCTGGAAAACTAGACTAAGTAAATCTAGACACCTGGCTGGCCACTTGGCCAAGTGGCGGGGGGATCCCCGAGTCCAGGCTCTTTCTCGTCGTCCACA
>ML852356.1:10650-27040 GCA_009831015.1 Picea engelmannii
ATTTGAGTGATGTATTGTTTGTACCGGGGATGAGAAGGAACCTTGTCTCTATTTCATCCTTGGAGGACAAAGGCTACAAGGTTGCCTTCTCTGATGGAAAGGTTCTTGCATGGCACAAGAACTCTAGTATGGGATCAGCCCGTGTAATTGGTGTTCGAGAAGACAATTTGTATAGATTGATAGTCCAACCATTTCAGGCCCTGGTGCATGATTCTATCAATCTGAGTGAGTCATGGCATAGGCGACTTGCTCATTTGCATTATAGATCTCTTCTCGCTCTGGGGAAGATGGTGACAAGTCTTCCAACGCTTCGTGTAGAGCATGATGGCATTTGCAGAGGCTGTGCTCTTGGCAAGAATGCCAAGGGGTCTTTTCCGAGCAATGACAGCAAATCCAAGGGAATCTTGGACCTGGTGCATTCATATTTATGTGGGCCTATGACAATTGCTTCATTGAGTGGATATGTATACTATGTGATCTTCGTTGATGACTACTCCCGGAAAACTTGGATTTACTTCTTGAGGTCCAAGGAATCTGAAGAATTCCTTGGCAAGTTTTAGGAGTACAGAGCGCAAATTGAGAACCCGACCGGAAAGAAGATCAAGACACTGAGATCAAATAATGCAGGAGAATACACCTCCAAGGGTTTCTATGATTTCTATGTTGAGGCAGGTATCAAGAGGGAGTACACTGTTCCTTACAACCCCTAGCAGAATGGGGTTACAGAGAGAGAGCAGGTCTATTGTTGAGGCAGTGAAGGCGATGATTAATGATCAAAGTTTACCTATGTTTCTGTGGGCAAAGGCATCCATGACCGTTGTGTATGTTCAGAACAGGAGCCCTCATAATATTTTGAAGAATATGACTCCCAAGGAGGCCTTCACCTTAGTGAAACCTGAGGTTGGACACTTCCAAGTTATTTGGGTGTCTTGTTTACATTCACATACTCAAGGATAAAAGGACGAAGTTAGACCCTTCATGAAGGAAGGGTACATTTGTTGGGTACAATGAGTCTTCAAAGGCATATCGGATCTACATCCCAGGTCAGAGACAAATTAAGATGAGCAGGGATGTTTCCATTGAGGAGGAGATAGCCTTCAGGAGATTTAGAGGATCTCACATAGAGATTGATAGTGAGAGGCAGAAGGATATGATATCTTCTTCCCCTCACCCTTCAGCAATTCAGAGGGAGACAATTGAGCCCACAGAGACAGTTAATCATGTTGATCCAGTTGATCCTATGGATCATGTTGATGTTCCCAGATATATTGTAGTAGGCCAGAAAAGGCTTGCATGGGCTTGCCAAACTTTGCAAGAGGCAGAGGGACATGCAGCTCCCTGTGGTACTTTCAGAGAAAGTAAGAGACCTTAGAGATTCTCGAGCTATGTTGTAGTGATGAGCCACATCATTGATTCTGAGCCTTCCTGTTATGAGGAGGCATCTAGTCAGCAGGTATGGAGAGATGCCATGATGGAGGAGTATCAGTCCATCATGAAGAATGATATGTGGGATATTGTTCCGAGACCTGAGGGGAAGTCTGTGGTGACTTCCAAGTGTATGTATAAGATCAAACATGCAGTTGAGGGGAGCATCGAGAAGCACAAAGCGAGATTTGTGGCTAGAGGATTCTTTCAGGTAGAGGGAATAGGCTATGAGGAGACATTTGCTCCTGTTGCTCCGTAAACCTCCATTCGGACAATCATTTTCCTTACTTCAGCCATGGGTTGGAGACTACATCAAATGGATGTAAAGATAACCTTCCTCAATGGAGAGATTGAGGAAGAGGTGTACATCAAGCAACCAGATGGTTTCGTGATTCATGGGAAGGACTCCCATGTGTGCAGGGTTGAAGAAGGCCCTGAATGGACTCAAGCAGGAACCTCGAGCCTAGTATGCAAGGATTGATGGATACCTGGTGAGTTTGGGTTTCAGCAAGAGTGTTGTTGATACCAACCTGTACTATAAGATTGTTGATGGTGAGTCCCTAATTTTGATCATGTACGTTGATGATTTATTTCTCACCAGAGCAGAGCGCCTTATTACTTGGTTCAAGCATGAGTTGGCCTCTGAATTTGAAATGAAGGATCTTGGCATGATGCACTATTTCTTGAGACTAGAGGTGTGGCAGAGAACTGATGAGAACTTCCTGAGTCAAGGGGAGTATACAGTTGGGATTCTAAGGAGATTTGGAATGTTGGACTATAAGTCCATGGCCACACCGATGGTGTCGAATCTGAAGAAGTTGAGTGAGACTTCTTCTGATTCAGACTTGATTGATCTGACTATGTACCGGCAGTTGATAGGATCATTGATGTATTTGGTTAACACCATACCAAATATTTGTTATGCAGTGACTGCACTTAGCCAGTTCATGAGTCAGTCGAGACAAATGCATTGGGTAGTTGCGAAGGATGTGCTGAGATACTTGCGATGCACAATTGGATATGGCCTGAGATATGCTTCCAGTATTGACATGAGATTGCAGGGATATGTTGATTCTGATTGGGCAGGGAGCATAGTTGACAGGAAGAGCACCTCAAGGTGTTGCTTCAGTTTGGGGTGCTTCAGTTTGGGGTCTGCCATGGTTTCCTAGTGTAGCAGGAAACATACTTTTGTAGCCTTAAGTACCGCAAAAGCCGAGTATATTGCAGTATGTATGGCAGTACGCAAAGCAGTGTGGCTTCGGAAGCTCCTTGCAGGATTGTTTGAGCAGATGTTGGATCCCATCGTGATTCATTGCGATAACCAGAGTTGTGTGAAGCTCTCAGAGATTCCAGTATCTCATGACAGATCGAAACATGTTGAGATCAAGTTTCATTACATTCGAGATATGGTGCAAAGGAAAGCAGTACAGGTGCAGTACCTTCCTACATATGAGCAGATTGCAAATGTTCTCACCATGCCCCTTGCCAAGTCGAAGTTCGAGTACTTCCGTGATAAACTTGGAGTGGTAGAGAATGCCCCTCTTGCTGAGAGGGAGTGTCAATGATTGCAACTTCGTGAGACATTCTCCAAGTTGTACTCCTCGATAGATTGAGTTGGGTTGATCTGTGATGATACTCCTCGATGGACTGAGTTGAGTATGACACTTATCGATGGACTGATAAGTTGTATATTTAGCAGCTCATCTGCAAGTCCATTGTAGTACAACTTGGTGGATAACATTGGCTCCATATGGTGACAAGTGCTTGATCTTTAAGGAAAAAAGGAGAGCATGCGAGAATCCAGAATTTGTTCCTACATCACAAACATCTCACCAAAAACAACATCAGTGACACATGTATATGAAAACCAAGTATAAATTTAAGTTGCACAATTAATATACAAAACATAATACAAAAATGACTATGAACTATTATACATAAAGTACAAAAGAATAAAGTGAACATAAATTACAAATAAAGAATCTGAAAGAATATGAAATTAAAATACAAAGGAAAGGGTTAGAGATACGTTACAGACGATGCCCCATGGCATCAGATAATATCATTCAAGAAAAGTTGTCTGCTCACTGGAAGATTTAACCTTTTCACTGTCCAACTCGCTGAAGTAGAAAACATATCAACTTGTCTGGGATGACTTGTTGAAGATCCTTTTCCAAGTCTTATCAACTTGGAGTTTCTCTTGAGATCAGACCACTCAAGAAACATGTGTTTTTCTTTATTCAACCAAACTTTGAAGTTTGGTAAACCTTGTAAAATTTTGATGAACCTTTGCATTGGACTGTCATGGTGGAAGTCCAACCACTGCTCATAATGATCTAGACTTGATAAACTGGAGTTGTCTTCCATTTTCCCATTATTTGTTATTAAGGCATCTCACAGTTGAGAGATTGGGACTGGAACTGTCAAGGAATCTGCTTCACTGACCACTTCAAGTTCATCATAACTGTCAAAGATCTTTTGTTAGGACATGGGTTCCTCAAGAGGAGGGTGGGGATTTGAATTATCGGGATATTCAATAATTTGAAACTCAAATTCCGTTGTTTCATCCTGACCAGTTAATGATTCATCTATAGGCTCTTCTGAAATTTCCAGGTGAAATTCCCGTTCTTGTTCGCTGTGAAGCTCTGGCTCTATAGGGTCTGAATATTTAATGCAAGCTTTTGCCTCTACCAGGTGAGCTTCCATGGCCTTTAACTGTTTTGCATAGATAAATTCCATGCCCTGAATGAGTTCTTTAAACTTCTATTGAAGTCTGGTGAAGCATCATTCTTAATATCTGAACTGACTGTTTTTATATTTGGAGGTTTCTTCTCCTTCCATTTTTCCAAAAAAGCATCAATCAATTCATTGTAAGTTCTAACATGCTTATCCTTAAGTTCTGTAAACCAATCAAGATCATCATCATCAAAAGATAAGATAACCAATTCCATTCCCACATCTTCATATAAACCATTGCAACACCATTTATTAAAGCAAAGGGAAACTTTCTTAACATGACGTCTAGCATCAACAACATTATTACTTTGAAAACACGACAAATTTTTAATTGCTTTTTCTGGAATCACATGTGGAAAACCAATTATTGCAGAAAAATCAATAGGTTTATAAAGATCATCCATTTCTAAACTAAATTTACTAAAAAGCAGAAAAGTCTAACAGAAATGCATTGGGACCCAAAAATTAATAAGGATCCTACAAGAAG
This sequence comes from Picea engelmannii, assembly GCA_009831015.1. Classification (NCBI taxonomy): domain Eukaryota; kingdom Viridiplantae; phylum Streptophyta; class Pinopsida; order Pinales; family Pinaceae; genus Picea; species Picea engelmannii. Next base: position 15,299 of record ML852356.1, read on the forward strand.
AAAGCTTGGCTAGCCTCCTCCAAAAACCCTTTCTGGTTCAAGGATGAAGCTAAGCAAACCGTGAGTTCCTCCTTGCAGAATACTTTGTCAAATTATTTTGAAGTGGAGTCGCCAGATGATCAAGTTTATTCTAAACAAACAAGAAGCATCAAACAAAGTAAAATGCAAAAGGAAAACAAAAAGTCGTACTAGGGGAATAGAAAGATTTATCCCTGGCAACGGCACCAAAAATGTTGTCGTCTTTATATACACCTGGGTAACGTGGAAGAAATATTCAATCCACTCGGTGTATCCTTGGGGGCAAGTTAGAGTTAAGGTCTTGTCACCTAATCCTCAACTCCTCCATCTAGGCCAACTCCTAGCGAAGCCAAGGGGGGTAGTCCCTAAGAAAATAATCTAAGGCTTAAACTGAATCTAAGCAACTAGTATTCTAGGAATTTATTGCATTAACCAATATATGAGGTAAATCTACTTTAAGAACATAGATCAATTAACCACCATAAGATACTTAAAGAAATACTTGCAAAAGGATACTTGAGATGACAATATGGAAGTAAATTAATAAATGCTTCAAGATAAATAACAAGTGCTTGAGAAATAAAGGTACTTGAAGCAAATGGCTTTGTAAATGTAAAAGTGAGACCAGTGCCTTAAAGGTATCGTGGGTAGTTGTAGATCGCGTGTTTTATTAGGTTTCTTGATAGTAGGTTAATGAGATAAATTTTATTTTGCAAAAAAATAAAGTGTTTCAATTAATCTAGATTTGGCCCTTTAGAGAACATCCCTAAAGTGAAGGTTGAGAATGTCGAATATCCAACAGGGAGTGTCCCTCTGATTTTGCACACAAACCCAAGAGAATGTGGGAGATCCGACAAGGGGAACCTAGATCTCAAAGTTCTTGCCAAATATCTTACACAAACTCTCTTATGTTTCCACTAAAGAAAAAATTCTCAAGGATTTCCCTATTAATCTATTCACACTAACCAACCCAGCATATATGAAACTTACTCCCAGAAGATCGAGACAAGCTCGCAACTAGAAGGATCAGGAACAACACTGGGAGCTAAGAGGAGTTGTTTATTTTAAACAAGAAAGAAAAGTATTGAAAGGGCAAGTTTTCTAATTACTAAGTCTTCACTCACCAACCTCTTGTGAGGCGCTGAGAAGACGGTTTATTGCCAACTTTGAAATTGCATAAAATAAAGTTGCATAAGGGAAATCTAATCTAGCAATTAAAGTATTACTTTCCAAATTAAAATCTAATCTATGTGATTGTTGTTTTAAATTTAAAGCAAAGAAAGAACTAAAATGAGAAACTTGCTCAAAAAGCCACAACACCAACCCACTTAGGGGGAAACACAAAGTGAGGCCTCCCTTGGCTCACTTACTTTATTATATCGGTTACAATGGTCTCTTTTAGAGACTTGGAATCCTTATATGAATGGATCAAAAATGAATTACAATCTTTTTAAAGCTTTATACAAGTATAGGGTGCTTCAAGGGGTCCTTGAGGCTTCAAAACTTCTAAAATTGGACAGCGTTTCCCTCTCTCTTTTCGTCAAACCTGCAAAAACAGCAATTTAATTGGGGCAAAGATGCCTATTATCCCCCACTTTAGGGATAACTAAGGAGATTGTATCTCGAGGCCCACAAGTCCTAGACATGGAGTACCGAGAGCCAGATCGACTTGAGCATGGCCCTGGAGGGCCCATCTTTTCTTTTCTTCAGCGCCTCCACCTTGTCAGCAACAGTAACATCCATCACCTCAGCCTAGTCCTGTAGCAGAGCTGGATCTTGCTCCATGAGGTAATGAGTCTGGGTATCATGGTATGCGTCACTTTGATCCTCAAAACCTTCGAATATGTGCATTTAGTTCTTTTTGTTTCTAACGGGAGCTTGGATCTTATAATTATCCACTTGACCATGTCTGGGGGGGAATGACAGGATGCCCTAGTAAGCTTGTGCCCATAGGTTTTGAGTTTCCACTGGGGGGATTCATGAAAAGTCATCGTCCGCTCCCATCATACTTACTACTTTCCATCTTACTCCCGCTCATCCATCCCATTACACTGGTCCGGGCATTAGGTTGGCCAATTGTTTAAGGGTTGCACCTTACCTTGTGGGAAGAAGGGGCTAAAGGCTCAGAAGATAAAAGCAACTCGAAAAAAAAAAGCCTAAAAATAAAACCTCGAGATGCTTCGCCCAGGGATCCCCGAGAAACCAGTAAAAGGCTTCTCAGCAAGAAACAAAGGGACCCATAAAAATAATAAAACAAGACCTAGTCAGAGAATAGGGGGTCCCACCACGAGCCAACCTATTAGGTCCATGGGCATCTAGCGGTATGACACTACTAGCAGCTTGTTTCCACGCCAGGGTAGTGGCTCTTGGTGGCATAGCCAAGAGAAAGGGGCTCTCATCACGAGCAAACCTTCTCATTTCCGTGAAAGTGCTTGTGGGTAACATTGCCACCACTGGTCACCACGCCAGGGCAGTGTTCCATGATTAGCTTATTGAAAGAAAAAGCAATAAAGAATAAAGATAAAAGGCATGAATGGACTTGGAAACATTTGCATCCAGGTCAAGTGCAGCTCACCTTCTACAAAGGCACCCACAGGTAAGCCATGCATTTCCCTGCTATCACTGCACCACTTGTCAGGACATCCCTTATCCACCTCATCCACTAAGATGACTTGGATTTGATTTCTCCTAGAAACATCCCACATCCATTGAACACTAGCCCAATAGGATGCCCTATCACTTCCTCCAATCTTGGCTTGCAGATTTGTATAATGTCTTTAAGCACTTGACTGAGTAAAAGGGATTTTATGCACATGTTTAATAAAATTGATGATTGGATGTGATTGACATTGCTATGATCCCTGTGACTTATGAGCCCATGGAGGGCATATATGCTGATGTGCAGGATCATACCCGATGGATAGGTACCATATTGGACAGGTACACATGGGGAGATAATTAGTTCGGACCTCCATGGGGCTAAGATCCCACCAGATGGATGCTGAGACCCCAACAGGCGGCAGAGACAGGCTAGAGGGTTTGCACTGGGAAAGAGGAGGACATTCCACCAGAGGCAGCAGAGCAGACCTGTACCCAGGGGGGTTGTGCCTTTTCCACTAAGACATTGACCTTGGAAGGCCATGACCTCACCCAGGTTGTCCATGACGTCATCCAACATTTGTGGAGGTTTTGGGAGGCAGTTGTGGCACGTGTGGCTTGTTCCGAAGGCCCAAGGAGGCCTAACATTTTGCTCCAGGAGGCCAACATTTCCCTAGAAATGGCTAACCTCACCCTAAAAGGGCATGACGTCCTCATTATTTGCTTGATTAGGGTTTGATTATGACACTTGATGTAAAAACAGTATTATTGTGTATTTTGGCCATGTCGGCCTTTTGGGGCCTAAAATTAAATTAAGGTCATTGGTATGGTATAAATTGAGGGTTTTTACTCTCATTTTCTCATCATCTTTCACTCACACTTGTGTTAGGTCTGAAATTTGCGCCCTCTTTAGGGTTTTGGGCTGAAATTACTAGTGCGTGCTTGTTGAAGGAGGTTTTTCTTGGCTATTTTCTACATTTTCTTGGTGGAAGGTTTACAACTAGGGTTTGGCACTGATAATACTTGGTGAATGTAAGTGAATTTATGCAATCCTTCCTTTGCTTGAATGGTTATGGTATTTTTTTACTTGCATTTTAATGAAATTTGTTGGATTAAACCCTAGGACATAAGCACATGTTGGTGTGCTTATTTTAAGTGCCTGCTAGGTTATGCTAAAAAGCCATTTTATTTGTTGAAGATAAATGCTAGGGCCTTGCCATAGCAACACCCTACCATTCACTCTTCAAGCTAGTCGTTTTTTGCTTTATCTTTGAGCTAAAGGAGGAAGACACACTAAGGGCTAGGTTTACTACACCTTAGTGAGTCAACTTCCCCTAGGGTTGATAGGTTGAAGCCTTGTCTTAAAAACACTTCAACCATCACATCCCTCTTGTCTTTGGCCCTACCATCATCACATTATCCCTTCAACTTTTGCAGCTAGTTTGACTCCATTTGCCCTAATAACGCATTGATCTAAGACATTCTATGTTTGAGTACATTGATCACAAACATCCAATACTTTGAACTATTATTAACACCTTCTAACCCTAGCTAAGACTAACTTACTAACCCTATTGTTGCTATCATTTACTTATGTTATAATCATATCCATGCAGCCTTTTATATGTCTTTAAAGCAATTGAAAGATTGGCTAAAGTGTAGTAGTCATTGTTTCTAAATGAATGTTAGTATTATAACATTGATGATAAATCATTATTGCTTATTGTGAAGCTTCTTTATCATTTATTGTGAAGTGACATATTGTGATTATTGCTATTGTACATCATTGATTTGTTTCATTGGTATTATCAATCAATTTCTTTATATCAGAAAGTCCTTGATTATATGAAGTACTAACCAGCAAGTGATCTTGCACATATATAGTTTTCATGTTGCTTTGTCTCGGGCAGGTACACTTCTTGTTATCATTATCTTTATTGGTTGTTTAGACCAGTGTTGATTAAGTCGGCATCGGCAAAAAGTCGGCAAGGGTCCGAAAAAAATCGTTTCGGCAAAAGTCAGCAAAAAATCGGAAAACCACGACAAACATTAAAAAATACAAAATATATTCTTTTTTTTCAAAATTTAAAACATATAAAGCAACAACAACATCAGATAAACACATTGGCACATAAATATGGAGAAATCACTAATATATATGTAGTCACTAGTGGATGCCAAATAAAAAATTATACATCAAAGTCGATATTGAATGTTGAAGGGCCTCTCCAATACAAAACAACATCACTTATATAATAATAAAATGTATCTCATGATTCATCATCATTATGGAGTGTGTAGATGTCTGATATACAATGAAAAATGAAACAAAACTAGCAGCTAGCTATCTAATATCATTGTCGGCCTCTGCCTCTCCCCCTTTTACGAGAAAAGATAAGGGGTTGCTTGTCAGGCCTGCCCCTGATAGTAGAAGGCCCTGTATCTGATAGTGGATGACCACTGGTGTGTGCAGGAGTAGGTGTATCAATAAGTGTAGAAGGTTGTGCTGATGTTTGCACATCACCCTCCATGATGTCTTCAGGCCACTCCTATGAATGGAGGGATTTAGATACATACCTATGAATGGAAGATTCAACACCGGTTGGCAAATGAAATTGAACCCTTGCTCCACCTAGAAATCCTTGATGGCGATGATGATGATTGTTAAGTTGCCTCGACAGTGATTGAGGAAGACCACAAACCCTTCTCCTTCCTTCTCCACAAGCAAAAAATCACAAATGACCAAAAAAAAAAAAATAAGCCCTTATGCCCGCGGGTTCCCTGCGTCCGGAGACTTTTTGGGTAAAAGTCAGCGATTTTTAGTAAAAGTCGCGACTTTTACAAAAGGTCGCGAAAAATCGGCGATTTTTTCAACACCTAGAGAGACATTCTGATCGGTGGTGACTTGTGAGGGGGGGGACTTTAACTTAGCCATAAGCCTTTGCCTTCTTAAAACCCCATGTCATTGGGGACATCTCCCCTGGGCCTACCACCCTAAACAGAAAGAGTTATCCTATCGAGGTGAGAGTGGTAGGATAGTCTCAGTTTCGCCAGTTTGCATTTCTCTCACCTTTCCTCTACTTCCAATTACAAACTGCGCGATAACATTTTGGCGCCGTTGTCGGGGACACTGAGTCAATTCTCCTCAAAAACGAAACTTTTTCGGTAAGCCTTTCCTCAAAGAATCCTTATCTTACAAGCTTACTTGGCGACTCCACTAAGGATGATTCCCTTATTTCTTTGATAATTCCAAGAAAATTATCTGGCGACTCCATTGATAACGAAGCCAACTATGACTTCTCAATGGGATCCAGGAAACTACAAGCCTTTAGACATGAGTAAGATCTCAGGATACCCTCAACAAATGCCCCTTGAATACAAAAATTTTCTCCCTAGATTCACTGGTGGTGATAGGGAGAGAGTCGACTATCACATGAGAAACTTCTAGGATTTCTTTCTATCCCACCCTATCGTTGATGATGCTGAAGACTTGGTCATGAAACTTTTCTCTGCCAATCTCTATTGCAACGCTAGGGAGTGGTATGACAACCTTCTCGATGCCAACATCACAACTATGGAACAATTTGAAGAAACCTTTCTCAGAAGATGGGGTATTCAATTGGAAGACATCTCAGTACAACTAAAAAGACTCAAGCATATAAAGCAAACTGAGGATGAAACTGTCAGAGACTTCCAGGATAGGTTTGAGGGCATACTGTATCAAATTCCTGAAAGCCATCATCCTAAAGACAAGTACCTTGTGTATCTATTTACCAATTCACTCTTGGTGCACTTAGGGTTCCTCCTAAGTAGGAAGAGGCCAAAAACACTCTACGAAGCTTATAACATGACCGTGCAAATTGAGTCAAATATCTTTTGGTCCAAAGGAGAACACATCTTCTCTCTAGGAACTAAAATCAATAATCCCGAAGGTACCCCAGTCACCCTTAGCTTGGAAGGATTAGATTCCCTTGAAACCTTTACAATTGATTTCCAAGAAGAAGGGGAACAAGTTATTGACCAACAAAATGCTAAGGGAAAAGACCTTGATGAAGTTTTCCAACTCTGTAGGGAAGAGCAAGGGATTGCTGAAGACACAGTTGAGGAGCCACAACCCGAACAAGATGACGAAATAGAATCATGCCCTCCTCTCTCTGATGAAGCCATCCACAAGCCTTTTTCCCCTGCACAAGAAGAAACAAACACGGTAAGTTACTCTCCTCTCCAAGATATTGATGATTCTCTACTTTATGATTTGGGAGATGAGGAGGAGATCGATGAGTCTTTGAATGCTTCAAATCTTGCATGTTATGATACAGATAGAGACATGGTTGATAACATTGATGAGTTCATACATGTTGGAAGACGTAAGTGGGATATAGTTGGTTATGATATGGACCCCATTTACGGCATTGAGAGTCATTTCCAAGTGTTGCCTTTACAGATATCACAACAGGTTACTCTAGATTTGTACTAGTGGCAACAAGGAGATGATATAATTACCGACACTTTCCAAACACCCAAGGTTGACCTAGTCCCTTTTTTTCCTGATACTTTTCGGTCATACCTTGAGGTTTTTGATGAATACTCCTCTGATCACTTGGATTTATTCCATGAAGAAGATTGTAAACCACCGTTGTGCTCAGATCTTGATAGGAGTAAGGACATCTTTTGCCCAAAGAAGGATCCATGTGACAACATTCTCTAGCCACCTTCAATTACTTTACTTTGTTGTGTCTCTAGAGGTGTAGTTGGGAGATGTCTTTTGTGTTGAGTTTCCTCTGGGGCAAACCCTAGAGTCCAGGGGTTGGTTGAATACTTCAAGAATTGTTAAGGTTTAAGCTATTATTGAGTTTCATTTCATTTCATTAGATAACAATAGCATAATAGATAGGATCACTGAGAAATACACAATCACAAGAGACACATCATTTATCCTGTGAAGTCCTCGTGGGGGAGAAAACCCAGCAAAAACTTCCTTAATATAGATAGCCAATACAATGCCAAGAGATAACTCAAACAAATACAGAAAGTCCTCTCCAAGAAGTGTGCATCTCTCTATCTCTTCTTCTTCTCCAACTGCAGCTCCAAACTTGCGCTCTGATGAACAAGTGAGTGTGTGTACAAATGAGGCGCTAGCCTCTCTTATTTATACAATCTGGCAAGGGTTGGAGTGAGGTGTCTTTTCACTGGCAGGGTCGACTTCTCAATCTGGGTGGTTATAACCACTTTAATATATTATGGGTGGTTATAACCACTTTAATATATTATGGGGCCGACTTTTCATTTAGCCCATTACAACTAGGGTTTGACCAATCCGCAAAAGGGGATTTGGTCAATTGCAATACCCGACATGATCAATCCACAAAAGGGGATTGATCTAATGAATAATACATCAATAATAATTAGAATACTCTTTGCAGTTTCATTATTTCAACACTCCCCCTTAACAAGAAGGGTATTCTACAATAGCATCAGGCGAGAGAGAGGGCAACATCATCAACAACATCTTGGAACACTGACTGGCGTATCTATAAATCATCGGAAGTTTTTCTCATCATTCTCAGCAGGGAGCTGGAATGGCATCATCATCCTCATCAGTATGAGGCTAAGGTAACATCATCATCTTCAGCATGAGGCTAAAGTAACATCATCATCTTCGACCTGAAGGATGAGATAACATCATCATCATCATAGTCATCTTCAGCAAGGAGCTGAAGTGGCATCATCATCATCATCTTCAGCAAGAGGCTGAAGTGGCATCATCATCATCATCTTCAGCAAGAAGCTAAAGTGGCATCGTCGTCATCAACTTCAGCAAGAAGCTGAAGTGGCATCATCATCATCAACTTCAGCAAGAAGCTGAAGTGGCATCATCATCATAAACTGCATCAACATGGATTAGTATAACACTAATACATCATCATCATCAATAACAGCACAAGGCTGATACAACATCAAAAACAACAATATCACAGCATAAAGGCTAGAGCATCATCAATATCAACACTAGGTTGAGAGTCTTCAACACGAGGCTGGCATCACAGCATGAAGCTGGCTACACATCATCACAGCACGAGGCTGGCACATCATCACAGCACCAGGCTGGAATCACAACACAACAATTAAGATGGAAACACCACACAACAATTAAGCTGGAATCAAAACACAACAATTAAGCTGGAATCACAACACAACAATTAAGTTGGAATCACAACACAACAATTAAGCTGGCATCAGCAATTAAGTTGGAATCTCAACACAGCAATTAAGTTGGCATCAGCAATTAAGTTGGAATCTCAACACAGCAATTAAGCTAGAAGCACAACACTCGGCTGGCATTTTAACAAACCAATTAAGTTGGAAGCACAACACTAGGTTGGCATCTCGACACAGCAATTAAGCTGGAAGCAAAGCACTAGGCTGGCATCTCAACACAGCAATTAAGCTGGAAGCACAACACTAGGCTGGCATCTCGACACAACAATTAAGTTGGAAGCACAGCACTAGGCTGGCATCTCGACACAGCAATTAAGCTGGAAGCACAGCACTAGGCTGGAATCTCAACACAACAATACTCCCCCTATCGAGAGAGGTCCTTTCGGACTATACCGAGCTTATCTCGAAAGTGCTCAAACTTTACACGAGATAGAGGCTTGGTCAACACATCAGCAACCTGTTCATCTGTGCTAATATACTGGAGCTTTATGGCTCCTCTCTGCACCATTTATCGGATCTCTATGTGTTTTGACTCATTATGGAACACATCATCTCTAGTTACAACATAGGATCACGGTGGCTTCCATTTCCAAATCAAATAGATCTGACAACAACATCTAAAGCCATACGGCTTCACAACTGGCAGAACACGCAGCAATATATTCTGCTTCCACTGTACTGAGAGCAACACTTGATTTCTTCCTACTCTGCCATGAGATCATGGTTGATCCCAAACTGAAACAACATCTTGAAGTGCTCTTCCTGTCAGAGACACTTCTAGCCCAATCTGAATCAGTGTACCCACTCAGTGTGAAATCATGATCTCCATCATAGCTGAGACCACAATCTAATGTACCCTTAAGGTACCTCATCACATGTTTTGCAGCAACTAGGTGAACATGTCTGGGTTCTACCAGAAACGGACTCAAGGTGTTCACGGCAAAACAAATATTTGGTCTGGTGTTCGTCAGATACATCAGCGATCCAATGATCTGTCTATACAGCGTGGCATCAATCAATTCTGCCGAAGTGTCGACCAGAAGCTTCAGCTTCGTTTCCATGGGTGTATTCATGGACTTGCACTCCAACATATCAAATCTCTTCAGGATTTAAACTGCATACTTCCCTGGTTAAGGAAGATTCTCTTTGGGCTCTGCCATACCTCAAGACCTAAGAAATAATGCATTAGGCCATGGTCTTTCATCTCAAATTCTAAAGCGAGCTTCTTCTTACATTTGGTGATGAGTTTTTCTTCTCCAGTTAAGAATAAGTCATCCACATACAATAGCAATATCATCGACTCATCATTCATAACCTTGAAGTAGAGGTTAGAATTAGCTTTACTCTTGGTAAAGCCCAAGCTCGTCAAAAAACTGTCTATCCTCTGCAATATCAAGCTCCAGGAGCTTGCTTCAACACGTACAGATCCTTCCTCAACTGGCAGACATGAGTCTTTCTATCTTCAATCTTCAAATCAATTTTTCTCATTACATTGTATCAATCTGGTACACTTGCTCAGCTGCAACTCAATCTGCACAATCATGTGCTCGCTCTATGTGCTTTCTGCAAAGCACTTATCTGTCTCACTGTCTGGGAGTATGTCCTCTACTCTCTCTGCAAATGTTCCTTTTGGAACTGGGACTCTACACCTGCACCTGCTCTACGGCTGAGAATGATTGCTTCATCCTCACTATGGCTACTAAAATATGAGAGTAACTCCTCTTCTTCTATAACGGAAACAACTTCATCTGAAACTGAGGGTGACTCAATAACTGATACTGAAGATAGCTCTTCTTCTTTCATGGAGGTAACTCGATCTTTCATTGTAGTCATGTCTCCATGACCCAACTAGTGTATTGCACCAACTGCCACTCAATTTTAAATATGGGGATTGCTCCCCCTACATCTCATACTATATATGAATCATGGTTGTTCTGGTTGTCTTCGTAAATACTAGAACTATTTCTTCAATAAGTGTCTCGTCATAGTCTTCTCCCTTTTGCTGGGAGAATCCTCTAGACATACATCAGGCTTTGTATATCTGCAACATGTTTGATCTGTATAGATCAATATTGGAAGTCAATACTGACTTCTCTTCTCACGGAAGAATCCATATCCTGGTCTTTCTGACTAGCTTCCTTCTTTGTTACTGAAACAAGGGAATCTTCCCAGGAGATTTCATATCTCCTAGAAGTTTTTGAAGCTACGATCTAGTCTTCTCACGGCATCTGTTTCCCAGTCATGGAAGTTGACTCTTCATCTGATACTTTTTGAGATCAGGCTTACTCTTGATTTCTTCTGAGTCTATAAGGACTTCATCATCTCTTACAGGGTATACTTGGTGTTGAATACCAAGTCTAGATGTGAAAGACAAAGTCAGGCTTCAAACGAGTTCTGCTTCCCGTTCTAATGTTCGGTCATCTTTGGAGCCTTCTGTTCCTTTCAATCAATCTTCATATGAGATACTCTGAATCTCAAGAGATAGTTTCTTCTTCATCTACTTTGGTACATGAGTGTATATGGTCATGTACATAGTCTGCTTCATGTCTCATATAATATGTTGCCTTCAACAACCTTCACTATAGCTTCCTCAGAGTTATCACCTGTGACCTGAAACAAGGTCAACAAAACAACAAGCAGTAATAGTACTCTTTTGATAATAGTAGATAAAGCAATAGCATGAACAATCGTCACAGTGGCTCCTTTAGAGCTTTCACTTGTGACCTATCTGAAGCAAAGATCAAGAGTAAGAAATACAATACGGAATGAGGTCAACACTCTTATAGTGTTGTGATCAAACATTCCTCCATGGCAACCTGGAACTAACACAAGAGGTTTCTCCTAGAGGAGATGTTAGTTGTATCAGGCAAATGATTACATTAAGCATTTATCTCAATATGCTCACAT
>ML852356.1:29021-41061 GCA_009831015.1 Picea engelmannii
GAGGAGAAGAAGAGTGGCGCATCTCTTGGGGAGGACTTTCTGTATTGGTTTGAGTTATCTCTTGAACATTGTATAAGCTATTTATGATAAGGAAGTTTTTGCTGGGTTTTCTTCCCCTAGAGGGTTTCCCAGGATAAATGTTGCGTCATTTGTGAATGTGTATTTCTCAGTGATCTTGTTCTTTTTATGCTCTTATCTATTGAAATGCAAAGAACTATAATAATGGCATAAACATTAACAGCTTTGAAACCATGTTAAGGTTTAAGTTATTATTGAGTTTCATTTCATTTCATTAGATAACAATAGCATAGATAGGATCACTAAGAAATACACAATCATAAGAGACAAATCATTTATCCTGGGAAACCCTCATGGGGGAGAAAACCCAGCAAAAACTTCCTTAATATAGATAGCCAATACAATGCCAAGAGATAACTCAAACAAATACAGAAAGTCCTCTCCAAGAAGTGTGCATCTCTCTATCTCTTCTTCTTCTCCAACTGCAGCTCCAAACTTGTGCTCTGATGAACAAGTGAGTGTGTGTACAAATGAGACGCTAGCCTCTCTTATTTATACAATCTGGCAAGGGCTGGAGTGAGGTGTCTTTTCACTAGCAGGGCCGACTTCTCAATCTAGGTGGTTATAACCACTTTCATATATTCTAGGTGGTTATAACCACTTTAATATATTTTGGGGCCGACTTTTCATTTAGCCCATTAAAATTAGGGTTTGACCAATCCGCAAAAGGGGATTTGGTCAATTACAATACCCGACATGATCAATCCACAAAAGGGGATTGATCTAATGAATAATACATCAATAATAATTAGAATACTCTTTGAAGTTACATTATTTCAACAATAATAAGTCTGTCATCTCAGCTTTTCAACTTTCCCTTAAGAGTTTGCCAGTTATCTACTAGATCCTTGTCAATCCCTTCCAGGACTTCAGATTATGAGAACGTCCTAGGTAGCCAGCTTGCAGACCTTTTAAGTCATCTTTTTGAACCTTTTACTTTTCATGATCCCTTCCTGAAGTGGATTGAGCACTATCCTTAGAGAATGACTTGGCGTGATTTTATCCCTCCCACTCGCCTCCATGAGTTAAACTTTATTATCTCCGACGATACGATACATTCTCTAACCCATGTTATTTTTGTGCTTGACTTATCACTGTTTTGGTTTATGATGAAGCACAAAGGCAGGTATTGTGGGACATTGCTGGATTGGTTTCAAGGGTCGTTTGACTACACCTAACATCCACCCAACAGGTAAGTGCAAGTAAGTAGGTAGGCATTCGCATTCATTGTATATACCATTTGCATTTCATGCTAGAGTAGTTTGTTTTCACATTTGTACATATGCTTGTTTTCATTTTATACATATATGAGCTGGGGGTGATATCACCACCCCAAATGATTACTAATAGTTTCTGTTGAGATCAAGCAGATTACAGGTTACGCCAGAGATGATGAGGTTCTCATGCGCTCTACGGTGAGCACATGTCCCCGAGTTGGAGCCAGATGTTATCCCCCACTTTAGGGATAACTAGTGAGAATGTGTCTCGAGGCCCACAGGTCCTAAACATGGAGTACCGAGAGCCAGATCGACTTGAGCATGGCCCTGGAGGGCCCATTTTTTCTTTTCTTCAGCGCCTCCACCTTGTCAGCAACAGCAACATCCATCACCTCGGCCTGGTCCTGTAGCAGAGATGAATCTTGCTCCATGAGGTAATGAGTCCGGGTATCATGGTATGTGTCACTTTGATCCTCAAAACCATTGAATATGTGCATTTAGTTCTTTTTGTTTCTAACGGGCGCTTGGATCTTATACTTATCCACTTGACCATGTCTGGGGAGAATGACAGGATGCCCTAGTAAGCCTGTGCCCATAGGTTTTGAGTTGCCACTGGGGGGATTCATGAAAAGTCATCGTCTGCTCCCATCATACTTACAACTTTCCATCTTACTCCCGCTCATCCATCCCATTACACTAGTCTGGGCATTGGGTTGGCCAATTATTTAAGGGTTGCACCTTACCTTGTGGGAAGAAGGGGCTAAAGGCCTAGAAGGTAAAAGCAGTTGGCAAAAGATAAAAGCCTAAAAATAAAACCTCGATATGCTTCGCCTAGGGATCCCCGAGAAAGCAGTAAAAGGCTTCTTAGCAAGAAACACAGAAACCCATAAAAATAATAAAACAAGACCATAGGATAGGGGGTCTCATCACGAGCCAACCTATTAGGTCCATGGGCATCTAGCGGTATGACACTACTAGCAGTTGGTTACCACGCCAAGGTAGTGGCTCTTGGTGGTATAGCCAAGAGAAAGGGGGTCTCATCACTAGCCAGCCTTCTCATTTCCGTGAAAGTGCTTATGGGTCACATTGCCACCACTGGTCACCACGCCAAGGGCAGTGTCCCCTGATTAGCTTCTTGAAAGAAAAAGCAATAAAGAATAAAGATAAAAGGCATGAATGGGCTTGGAAACATTTGCATCCAGGATAGGTGCATCTCACCTTCTAAAAAGGCACCCACGTGTAATCCATGCATTTCCCTGCTATCACTGCACCCCTTGTCAGGACATCCCTTATCCACCTCATCCACTAACATGACTTGGATTTGATTTCTCCCGGAAACATCCCACATCCAGTGAACACTAGCCCAATAGGATGCCCTGTCACTTCCTCCAAACTTGGCTTGTAGATTTGTATAATGTCTTTGAGCACTTGACTGAGTAAAAGGGGTTTTATGCACATGTTTAATAAAATTGATGATTGAATGTGCTTGACATTGCTATGATCCTTGTGACTTATGAGCCCATGGAGGGCGTATCTGTTGATGTGCAGGATCATACCAGATGGACAGGTACCATATTGAACAGGTACACATGGGGAGATGATTAGTTCGGACCTCCATGGGGCTGAGAGCCCACCAGATGGATGTTGAGACCCCAACAGGTGGTAGAGACAAGTTAGAGGGTTTGCACCGGGGAAGAGGAGGACGTTCCACCAGAGGCAGCGAAGCAGACCTGTACCCAGGGGGGTTGTGCCTTTTCCACCAGGACGTTGGCCTTGGAAGGCCATGACATCACCTAGGATGTTCATGACGTCATCCAGCATTTGTGGAGTTTTTGGGAGGTAGTTGTGGCACGTGCCGCACGTGTGGCTTGTTCCGAAGGCCCAAGGAGGCCTAATGTTTTGCTCCAAGATGCCAACGTTGCCCTAGAAAGGGATAACGTCACCCTAAAAGGGCATGACGTCCTCATTATTTGCTTGATTAGGGTTTGATTATGACATTTGATGTAAAAACATTATTATTGTGTATTTTGGCCATGTCGGCCTTTTGGTGACATAAAAATAAATTAAGGTCGTTGGTATGGTATAAATTGAGGGTTTTTACTCACATTTTCTCATCATCTTTCACTCACACTTGTGTAAGGTCTGAAATTTGCGCCCTCGTTAGGGTTTTGGGCTGAAATTACTAGTGCGCGCTTGTTGAAGGAGGCTTTTCTTCGCTATTTTCTGCATTTTCTTGGTGGAAGGTTTACAACTAGGGTTTGGCATTGATAATACTTGGTGAGTGTAAGTGAATTTCTGCAATCCTTCCTTTGCTTGAATGGTTATGTATTTTTTTACTTTCATTTTAATGAAATTTGTTGGATTAAACCCTAGGAAATAAGCAGATGTTGGTGTCCTTATTTTAAGTCCTTGCTAGGTTATGCTAAAAAGCCATTTTATTTGCAGAAGATAAATGCTAGGGCCTTGCCATTGCAGCACCCTACCATTCACTTTTCAAGCTAGCCGTTTTTTTCTTTATCTTTGAGCTAAAGGAGGAAGACGCATTGAGGCCAAGGTTTACTACACCTTAGTGAGTCGTCTTCCCCTAGGGTTGATAAGTTGAAGCCTTGTCTTAACAACACTTCAACCATCACATCCCTCTTGTCTTTGGCCCTACCATCATCACATTATCCCTTCAACTTTTGCAGCTAGTTTGACTCCATTTGCCCTAATAACGCACTGATCTAAGACCTTCTATGTTTGAGTATCTTGATCACAAACATCCAATACTTTGAACTATTATTAACACCTTCTAACCCTAGCTAAGACTAACTTACTAACCCTGTTGCTGCTATCATTTACTTATGTTATAATCATATCCATGCAACCTTTTATATGTCTTTAAAGCAATTGAAAGATTGGCTAAAGTGTAGTAGTCATTGCTTCTATATGAATGTTGGTATTATAACATTGATGATAAATCATTATTGTTCATTGTGAAGCTTCTTTAGCATTTATTGTGTAGTGACATATTGTGATTATTGCTATTGTACATCATTGATTTGCTTCATCAATATTATCAATCAATTGCTTTATATCAGAAAGTCTTTGATTATATGAAGTACTAACCAACAAGTGATCTTGCACATATATAGTTTTCATGTTGCTTTGTCTCGGGCAGGTACACTTCTGGTTATCATTATCTTTATTGGTTGTTTAGCCGGATATTCTGATCGGTGGTGACTTGTGAGGGGGAAAACTTTAACTTAGCCATAAGCCTTTGCCTTCTCAAAACCGGAGGTCACCGGGGACGTCTCCCCTGGGCCTACCACCCTAAACAAAAAGAGCTATCCTATCGAGGTGACACTGGTAGGATAGTCTCAGTTTCGCCAGTTTGTATTTCTCTCACCTTTCCTCTACTTCCAAGTACAAACTGCGCGATAACAATGCCCAAAAATTGATTGGAAGACCCTACAAAAAGTGTTAGTCAATGTACATAAACTTATGGAAAATTGGTTAAGTAAAACTATGCTACAAATGAGAAAAAAAGCTAAGTAAAACAAGAAAGAAAAGGCCTTTTCTTTCTGATATTACTTGCTGTCCCAAAACAGAAAGTAATATCACATAGATGCCTAGATATGAACTTTAATCCTTTATAAATCAAAACTACCTTTAGCTTTTAAAATTTTCCAAAAAAAAATGAAGCTAGAAGTAGATTGCAAGCTAGATAGAGAGATCTAATCTACTTGCTTTACTATGCAAAGGAAAAAAAGGCTTATGATATTCTTTAAAATAAAACTTTACTTTGCAGGTATTTAAAAGAACCCAAAAGAAAATTTTAGACTTGTTTGAGATAGAGATAAGAAGAAATGCTTTAAATCCCTTGAAATGCTTGGGCAAAATGGAGTCTTCTTGGTTTTGGAAAGAGGGGCTATGTCCTTATGAATCTTGAAGATGAAGAGGATGCAAGCAAGTTCCACCTCCCTTCATGTATGAGATCCTACAAGCTTCAAAACACTCACAAACACAATGTTAAATAGTAGTATCATTTACATATGAAATCTAGAAAACATGATAGTCAAGCAAGAAAGCATGAATTCTTTGATTACATATGAGAATTAATAAGACTTAAAAATGCAAGCAAGCTTAGTAAATCTTATTAAAAGAAGGAAAATCAATCTAAGACACAAGCAAGTTTAATAGATCAAAGCTAAAGACTTAAAAATGCAAGCAAGCTTAGTAAATCTTATTAAAAGAAGGAAAATTGATCTAAGACACAAGCAAGTTTAATAGATCAAAGCTACATCCAACAAAATGAAAGCAATAGATTGAAACAATTTCACCTCATAGATTGGTACATGACAATGAGCAACCACACATGAGATCCACACCAAAATTGCCTCCAAAGCCTTTTTATGCAAAAGAAAAATATAGATACAATGATGTTACAAACTCAAGCCTTCTCCCAAACTCCAACTAGTTTGCACAAGAGAGAAAGCTTTATTATATAGGAAAAGGGTGAAGATACCCAAGAGAGGAGGGTGCACCAAGTGGAGAGGGAGGGCGCACCAAGTGGGAGAGGGTGTGAGCCAAGTGGAAGCCAAAGGACTGCCACCTCTCTTATTGCCTCAAAGGATGACAATTGTGGAGGGAAGAAGGTGGAGAGGGGTGCCACCTCTTCAAGAGGTAGGCATCCCACTCTAAAATGTGCCACCTCTCAAGAGGGGTGCATTTCCCTTTTTAGCACATGCCAAAACTCAATGGGAATGCCATCTCATCAAGCCATCAACCAATAGGAGCTCTCCTTTGGTTGCCACATAGCCTTTTAGGCTTTATTTGACTTTAAACATGTCAAAACATGTCTCTGACATGTTTCGCAGAAAATAGCATTTGCTGATTTTTTTCTGATTTTTTATTTCTTTTTTGGGTTTTGTGAGTAAAATTGACTTTTTAGTGATTAAAATCACTAATTTCACTCACAAAAGTGGGTACTTAGGTAAAGTGGATGTTCTAGGTTAAAAAATGAGCACCCCCAAGGAATATGAAGCCTCCTAATACCACTTTTTATTACAACTTAAATTTACAATTAAAAAATTCTATTTTACGAAAAAAATTTAATTAACTGAAAATTTTAAAAAATCCTAAGGGGGACTTAGCACATTTCCATAAAACTTTAGGAGGATGTTTAG
This sequence comes from Picea engelmannii, assembly GCA_009831015.1. Lineage (NCBI taxonomy): Eukaryota > Viridiplantae > Streptophyta > Pinopsida > Pinales > Pinaceae > Picea > Picea engelmannii. The sequence continues at coordinate 35,485 of ML852356.1, forward strand.
CATGGTAATATACATTAGACACTAGGCTTAGAACCATGCTAAGGTCTAACCATGAGTATATACTCCATCTTTGGATAAATTGAGTGAAAAAACTCGAAAATTATAAATTGCTTAGACATCAGAATATAATTAACAAGTAAAAAAAACATTCCAGAGTAACAACTCATGTCTAGGTCTTAGGTGGCTAAACCTTTTACAAAGTTCATCATGCAAAATCTCTTATTACAATTCCTTGTAGGGTATGGAAATGTGGTAAAAGTTAAAAAAGGGGCCATATTAGCCTATTGGACTTCTGTACTCTGAATTTTGAACAAGTCATTGCTCAATCTTTGGCGACTCATCTGCAAGTCCATCCTAGTGCAACTTGGTGGATAACAAGAACTTCTCTTGGACAAATATTATACTGAAAGGTTGTTGGGTTTTCTTCCCTTGAGCAGAAGGGTTTCCCATGATAAATTCTTGTGTATCTTGTGCATGGTTATCTTCTTGTGATCTTGGTTATTTACTGCAGCTATTGTATATGGTTTATGCTTCATCTATGCTTCTGCTAATGTGAAATGTTAAAGAAAGTTAATGAAATCTGAATAAGCATAAAATTCAATAGATTTTAATGCCCGCACTGGAAACCTACAGGTATTTCTTCATGATAGGGTTGAGGATGGACTTTCTCTCTAGGAGTTAGAGCTTGAGTCTGTGGGCCTTCATAGGAGTTCGCAGGACGGGAATGGGCCCCTCACAGGTTACGGGAGACACCTTTTGCAACTAGGTGAATCCCATGACTTATTGATCTTGAATGGGCTAGTTTCTTTTCAAATTTTAGGTGACTTTACTTGATTCCCCCATATTGGGGGGCCAGTGCGGTTGACTATGTACTGGTCAATCTTGATCTCCTCCCACATATCCAACACTTCTCTATATCTTGCCTCCCTCTAGAAAACCATGCCCTCCTCACCTTCTCCCTCTCTACATACCCTCCCCCTCCCCCCACCACATCACCCCCCCGCACCACCTTTCTCTTTGATAGAGATTACGTCAATTCTTATACCACCCTCCTTAAGGAATTGATCCCCCCCCATCTCCCACTTTATATCACTGGACACCACCACAGCGAAATGCGATATTCTTTCCAAGGTCCTCCTAGAGGCAACCCTTGATTCCTACCCCCACTCGACTCATCAGCATACCCATAAGCCTACCACTGGTTCGATGATGAATGCAAGCCCCTCCACAAGTAGCTCTATACCACCCTCACACATGATCCATCTTCCTCCCCCCACCTTTTCAAAACATATCGTCAACTCCTTCATCACAAAAGGCGAATATTTCTCTCCTAGAGGAGATGAGAACTTTGTGAGAACCTCTGTCAAAGCACCACTCCTTGAAATCCTTCTAGCATTCCCTTTTCCCTAGACACCACACCGCCCCGCCTGACCTTGACACCCAAGCCATGTTCTCCCATACCACCTCCCTTTATCACATCCCTGGACAACCTCCCACTCACATTTCCTCCCCCCCCCCTCATTATTGTTGAATTTTAATGCTTAGCTCATGCCCATGTGGTTTATTTCAATTTAGCATGTACTTGAACCATAAACAATCCAACAATATCATACACAAGTGTTGCAGTAACCAAGATCACAAGAAGAATAACCATGCACAAGAACACAAGAGCTTATCCTAGGAAAACCCTTCTCAATCAAGGGAAAAACTGACCAAATCCTTTGCTATAGATTCAAGAGAAGATCCCCCACACCATAAACCCTAGAGCACACAAGAGGGTGCTCTATGACCTAGAAACTTGCGGAGTGCACACTTCAGCTGTACAACTTAGCTTGAGAGAATGTTGCAAGTGTGACAGAGTGAGATCCACAATGGGGATCTACTCTTATTTATACAAGACCTAGCACATCAAAAGGATGTGTCTATTGGCACAATAGGGATGACTTCTATAACTCAAAGATATAATTAATCTTTACACAATATTAATTATCTTTTACATGGTGGGGTCGACTTGTACCCTTTACAACACAAATTAGGGTTACAACAAATCTTACTCTCAGACAATATAGCAAGGGATCCACACATCCTTTAGTGCTCAGCCACTAGGGACACATCCACCTGTGCTCAGCCACAGGGACGTCACTCTCAACAGATCAACTCAACTAAGTCCATAGGGGTACCATCTGGAGAGCCATTTTAAGTCAACTCAACTAAGTCCATAGGAGTCTGACAGGAGACTATCTCAAGTCGTCTCAACTCAGTCCAGAGGAGCACGACAAGAGACCACAGATCATCTCAACTCAGTCTAGAGGAGTGCGACACACCCATCACATGGGCTCTCTCATATATGTCTCAACTCAGTCCAGAGGAGAACAATCTGAAGAATGTCTCATGAAGTTGCAATCATCAACACTTATGCCACCTCTTCTCTGAGCGGGGCATTAGGAGAATTGTCAGAGTTATGAGTACTAATAGAGAAGTAGATGAGGAAGGGCTTCAGGCCAAATTCCTTAAGCATGGCGTCCAGTCTCTTGAGTCTTAAATTGCTAACTTATTTAACCAGGTGGTATGTTCATGCTTGTCCCCCTCATGGAAACGACACATCATTCATCCCATCCACAAATCAAGGAGCAATTCAGATCCAAATAATTACCGTACTATCATGGTGGGTCACACATTCTCCAAACTTTATGCCACAATCTTACACTAGTGGCTCTCTGAGGAGTTGGAGAGATGTCATCTCATGGCTAGAGGGCAAGCTGGTTTCCGCCTAGATTACCACACAATTGATCACATCTTCACACTCAGATCCATTATTGAGGAGGCTCCTCATCGCTCTTCGAAGGTTTACAGTTGCTTTGTAGACTTTTGAGGGATGCACTATTTCAGAGGCTCTGCGACATTGGTATATCCGAGACCCTCCTGGTAGTCATTATGAAGTTGTATGAGTCAGTTTTGGGATGCCTCAGGATGGCACATGGCCTTTTCGACTTCATTCAGAGTACCATCTGGGTAAAACAGGGGTGCCCCCTCTCACCGACCCTATTTGTGATCTACATTGATGACCTGGAGTCCTTCCTCCATGAGCATAACTAGGAGGGGGATGGTTATTTTCTGCATCAAGTGTTGATCCCCCTGCTCTTATTCACTGACGACTTGGTCTTGTTAGCCTCCACCCCTAAGGGCCTGCAAAGACAAATCAATACACTGGCCAGCGTTTGTGACCTTCGACAGTTGATAGTTAACCTAGGAAAAAACAAGGTTTTGATCTTCAATGCACTAAAGAGCTCGCATACAAACTTACATTTCTACTACTGGGGCGTAGTTATTGAGATCACCATGGCCTACACTTGCCTAGGAGTTCAGTTCAGGGGGGGCCATTTTGTTCTGCGACATGCCCTTTAGCCCCAACTTAGTAAAGGATACAGTTCATTGTCCCTCATTGAGAGACAATGCTTTATAGGTTAGTTTCAGGACATCTCATCCAAAGTCGACCTCATGGAGGCAATTATCAAACCCACAGTTCTCTATGGCCTCGAGATTTGGGGTCGAGTTTGTTACAGACACACTGGGCTAGGTTGGAGAGTCCAAACCCTACTTCTCAGGCGTATCATCCATTGCAAGCAGATGGTTCCACAACCCATTATTCAGGCAGACTTCAGTGTCCACCCATTCTGCCTCGAGGTCATTTTTTGCTTGGTCTCTTTCCTTCATAGAGTCAGACCTTTCAGAGACTCTACCATTGGGAAAGAGAGGTACCCTTACCTCGATCTCTACTTGGAGGCTCTTGCTTTGGATCCCCCCTCAATCCGTGCACATGGTGGTTCTCAGAGGTGCCCCAACTTCTCCAGTCGATGACTATCTCCCCCAAGCACCTTCCCCCATTTAGTTTCTCCCTTGATGTACCGTGCCACCTCTTGCCGACTAGACAGGTACTGAATCATGCTATTAGAGAGGACATCTACAGACTATACATCGAGGTCACTTGAGCCTCACCTCCGATGAGCCTGGGATCAAAGATGTCCTTCTATCTAGAGCATTTTTTGGAGCTGCGAAAAGGCATTGTCATCTGCCCCCCTTATACACACAGGCATTGGATTCACTCACTTAGGATCCCATTGGGACAGCTCCGGGTCGGATCTCATCGACCCAGGATTGAGACAAACCACCATATACCACAGTGTGATAGGATCTACCAGATGTGTCACTTACAGGAACCGGAGACATAGATGCACCTCATCTTTAGGTTTCCCATATACTACGAGATCAGAGGACGCTACCATTTCCTCTATAGAGACTCGGGGGGCTCCCTCTCTACTTTCTTCATGTACCAAGACCAGAGACGCCTAGCTCTCTTCATCAGGGAGATCCTCGGCCACAGATCTCAGTTCCTGCATGTCATACCCTGATGACTAGAAAGATCACCTCATATTTTCATGTTGATCCATCAGATCAGATCAACCAGCAATGGGAAGAGTCCCACAATGCACCAAATAGTCGAGTGGTGAGACCTCGTGTCTCTCCTCATCCTCCCACTCTGGGAGACAGATCGTTATCATTGAGACTGGTTCGAGGGTGCCAAACTGTACATTAGTCCACACATCCTCAGAGTGTTAGAGGAATTATCTCTAGACAGATCCAGAGTAGGGTGCCTCCCATCCATCAGAATACCTCCTAGATTCAGATGAGCGGCCAGAGATCTATCCAGAGTTTCTTTCGGCCTCAGATGCTAGGAGTATCCCACACTCCTACACCACCCCCAGGATCATACAATCGGACCCCTCCATAGTCCCTGAGGACTCCGACAACGAGCCAACACCCAATTTTCCCCCCTCGCCCTCGGCCATCAGATCAAGGAGACCTTGACAGCCTCATCGTTAGCCCTCTCTCTTACCCTCTCTCTTCACAAGGTTTTGAGTTGTCCACTATCCTTGACATAATCACTTATATAATGGATCACCGTACTTTTGTTTTTGTTTCAACCATATATATTGTGAGGCTGCACTACAGTTTGTTTTGTTTCTTTCTTTCTCTATGATATTTTCGACATTTTCTAGGAGTTGCTTTTGCACTTCCACATTGTATTCATGCATGTTATAGACTTCAGTCCCATTGACCTAATTTTGTGGTCATTTGTTGGACATTAATAAAATTATCTTATCTTATCCTATCTCCTCCCTATTTTCTCCACAACAATTGTCTCAAAAAAAAAACCACCTTTCTGTGACCTAAAGAAAAAAAGGCGTAGGGCGAGTAGAAAACATACCAGTGTTGCACGGAGCGGGAGCGTTTTAGAAAACGGGAGCGTCGGGAGCGTCATTTTCCAAAAATCCTTGGGAGCGGAGCGTCCCGGGAGCATCTATTATATATATATATATATATATATATATATATATATATATATTACGTTTATATTCAACAAAAACATGCAAAAAGACAAATTAGTTGCAAAATGTATGAAAACATGCATATTTGTGCTTGTAGATGAATACTACATTATTATGAAGTTCGAAATGCCATCCATAGTATATTAATGATTATATTGAAACTTTGAAAGAAAGCATTACGAATAAACAA
>WSFP011375995.1:0-30409 GCA_009831015.1 Picea engelmannii
AACCTTAATAAACAATTCTTACCAAGCATAGAGAAAAATACACAAAGGTGTGGAAAAGGAAGTATGAAGAAACAAAGAAGGAAGAATGTGGACTTGAAATTCATGCTCAAGACAAAGGAATCCAATGGTACATTGATAATGGATTTTCAAAATGCATGACAAGGGATCATAAATTTTTTATCACCCTAAAGGAAGAAAACGAAGGCAGAGTTACCTTTGGGGATAATGATTCTACAAGGATAGTTGGAAAAGGTACTGCTAGTCTTGATAATGGAAAGACTAAAACACAAAATATCTTGTATGTTTAAGGGTTAAAACACAATATTCTAAGTGTTATTCAAATGTGTTATCAAGGTTACAACCTCACATTTCATTCTAAAGGATGTCAGATAAGGAAAACATGTTTAGGAATATTAGTGAAAAATGAAAACACAACCCTGAGCAATATATATGTTCTCGATGAATTCAAAGGATAAAAACGATATATGGGACAAGTAAAAAAAATATGAGAGTGATTTCCCTCTCATCTCATAAGTAAATGGAAGCACAATCTCATGGGGAGACGTTGCAAACAAAGGAAGAATTACATACACAAGGTGAGTTACAGATATGGAGAGTATTACAGAATTGACTAAGGGTTTCCATCAATGACAAAAGGGGAGATTTTTGAAAAATATTGTTTCCATTGATGTCAAATACAGGGGGAGACTATAGATGTCCAAGATAAATATTGTAAGATGGAGATTGTTGGAAATATTTTTTATTTTTATTTTTGATGTTCAGTTTGGATACCCTGTCGTCGAATGCATTTTTACTTTGAAGACCTAGCTCAAATGAGAGCATATGATCTATTGTTTAAAATATTATTCCTATACCTTTCCAACGCTATATGGCACTCCCTATAACTCCATAGGAATGAGGAGATATGAAATATTCTGTCAGGTCAACCTAGCCAGAAAGTACAAGTTGTCCCAACCCATTTTACGAGTCAGCCCCATAAGTGAATGCAGAAACACTATAAATACATTATATATGTGAAAATTTGAATAGAGTCTAAGAAAAAATAGAAAGTACAAGTGTGTAGAAGATATTTGAGGTGCAGAAGAGGAGTTGTGGAATATTCTTGGGGTCTAAAGGTGCACAAGAGGAGTTTTCTTGGATTTTTAAGGGTGCACTATGAAGAACTAGGGTCTATGATGCTGCAAAGTGCGATGTTTTGAGGTTGTGATGTTACAGTATGGAATTATATTATGGGAATTTTTCTATAAAGTTTGATAGGGCATGAAGGCTAAATCTAACTGGGGTTTAAAGCTATGTCTGGGGTATGAAGAAAGGAGAGGCGCTAGAGCATGAACGTTAAGGGTATGATGATGTTGTGAAATGCATGAAGTATGAAGCATGCAGGTGAATTCAGAAGTAATCTATGTATAAATATATTATATTAATACCTATACATGTATTACTAATTTGGTTCTCAATTGAGGAGATTGGTGTGTCCAGTAGGTTGGTGCCTACACAATATCCTACTAAGTTGGTGCTTAGATGAAAAGATCGGTGTCTCTAGACGAAAACAAAGCACCAATCAAGGGTGAATTCTGAACCAGAAACCAATACACACATAACAATCATAATTAATGTGAGAAGGAGCACCAACAAGATGAATTCCTTCTTTTACTTAAATATTTTTACTAGCAACAAAACAAATTCATGAATATGAAATACAGGAAAACATACTGAACATTAACACCATGACAAATCTCGACTATCCAAGAAAACCTTCTCTGTTTGTATTAAAATTCATAAGAAATCACAAAGTTTTCTTGTTACAAAGGCAGGCCCCTCTCCATCCAGTCGAACCATTCTTTTATCTTTTTAATAATATATATAGATAAATTACATATGAGGCCAAAAAATGGTTCATTCTTTCCAAGATTCCAAAAATAGACATCGGTTATAGAGGGAGTAACTCATCAAAACCGAACTCCTACTTTCTAGGGAATAGTTACAAACAAAAATTGAAATGTCTGGTGTATTACCACTAAATGCCATCTGTCTATAGTATCATAAGATCCCCTGAAATATACTCGATTTATCTTGTTATGTAGTTTTATTTTAGGTTTTCAATTTCTTCCTTTAATGTGTCAAGCCAGCTAGGTTGATTTTCTTCAATGCTTTTGACTGTTCCAGCTTTAACCTCCTCCTTTCATTGCTTTTTCCTTTTTCTTACACCAACTTGTGTGTTGGATCCATCCACATATCCATTAATAATAAAATCCTTCATAATAGGATTCATCCTGATCTCTTTGCCTAATCTTGGCTCATCGACAGATCTTGCATGATATTTTATTGTTAGGATTTGTGCAACATGCCTTCCTCTCTTTTTATTTGATAATTCTGTCATATTCTTTGAACTTCCTGATTTGTTGAAAACCTTTGAATCTTTCTCCTTGGTTCCATATGGTTTGTCAGGAAACATGAGCCTATTTCCCTCAACTGAAAATGAGTTGGACGAGCGATTCGATTTGCAGATATCTCATTCTAGAATAAGCTGTTAATTTCCCAAAATAGAGTAACATCACCTGAGTTTTGAGTAACAATCGCCATCAATTATAATCACTGGCTACTGATGAAAAAAATCCTTATGGGAATAACGACCTCTCACATTCGTCTATCGATTTGAAACGATGAGTATCAAATCGGTTATTTGGCGATGCTTATTTGTCACTATGCGGATGAATGATACACGAGCGGGTTTCTCGAGATGATTTGGCTCGTCGTCAAGTTTTATTGTCACGTGTATCCCTTGGATTAGACCCAATTAATGACATTTAATATGTAATTTTTGGGGGTGTGATGGGGTGGTTTTGAGTCTACCCACTTTTCGCCCCGAAATGCACCTGGAGATGCTACGTACCTTTGTGGGGAAACCATAGTTGAAATTTTGGGACCGCTTAGATATTTTGACCTCCACATTGTTTCAAAATCTGAAATCTCTCCCAACCGTTGATCTTGACGGATGTCGATCTATGTCCTTTCGAGCCTGATTTTCTTAATGCCTCCGCCAAATTTAATCTCTTTTTCCATTTTCTGTCCCTTCTCCAAATTTATCTGATTTCCAAATTGGTTTAGTGCCTCGCTAAACCCTGAGATATCGATTTCATACCAAAAATTTAAATGGTGATAATATGGGCTCCAACTGGGGATTCTATCCTCCTTGTGAGGTAGAAAAGAACTTGTAGACCATGTGCTTGATCCATTGGGTTGCTCCCAAAATGAGTGTGTACCCTGCTCTGACCTGTCACCAGCGTCCGTTGAAAACCAAAGTCTACAAACTGCTCTCAACTGGAGAATGAGCACTGAATACACCACTAAAATATGACTATACACACTACTGAAAATCTAAATTGAAAAATTCTTGATCAACAAGATTATTTGCACCTACCTACCCTAACTGCTGAAATGAGCTTCCAATCAAATGAAATCATAATGCCAATGAAACCATGCAAGAATTTTATCTACTGTCTTGTTTCTTTGCACATGCTTGCTCCAAAGCCTGTTCACTGATAATTCATTCAAGAATTTACCTACGAATTCAAATCTCAAAAATTTAAAAATGTTGGGACTATTTACTGCCTCCAACAAAACTGCAAATGGATCCTCTAAACCATGCACAAAACAATAATCATGTTTCACCCCTTCCATTGCATTCTTGTTTTTATGTGATTTAACATGTTGATTGCCACTAAGAGGCTGAAAAATCTGCCGAGACTGTTGGAAAGAACAATCCTCTGAATCATAAGATAATGCTAACTGAAATGAAACCCCTGGTGGAAAACTATCCATATTTAATGCTGACGTTGATTGACCATCATCTCTATTTCTAAGCTTACAACTCATCATAAGATGTAAATTATGATTGTTAAAACACTCCATATAGCCTACCACTGGGTCATGAGAAAACATTTATTCTTGATGAACAAAAACAAAAAGACAAGCCTCCTTCATAAGTGTTTGTTGTTCTTTCTCTACTTCTTCAGTTCTGAGAACATTTTCAAATGAAATGGCAGTGATAGGTTTGTCTACAAAAACATTCATACATCCTTGAACATCTTCAAGTCTGAAAGCCATATTATGTGCATCAAGGCCATCCTCTTGTTCATCAAACAATTCTGATTTGGTTTTATTAACCTTCAAGAAACTTGCTCGAGGACTGTTATTTTGACTTTCAAATAAATGGAGGGAAATAAGTCCCTACTCATAATCTTCCTGCAAATGTGAAAAGATAACAACATGAACCATTTCATTGTCTGGATTTCTCATCGATGCATTTTCAAAACCATGACCTTCAAAGGAATCAAATAAAACCACTGCCTCTTTATTATCTTTCTGTATTTTTGATTGAATAATGGTATGCACTGTTTTGTTGCTTTCCTGAAACTTTATGTCATTTGTTGATTCACTGCTTGAAGTCTCCATAGATGCAGTCTCAAAACCCTCATCTATGTCTAAGCCACTTAGAATTTGAACAACCACATCATTCACAGGGGAAGAAAAACAACTTTAAAGCACTTTTCTTTTCTAGAAATCTTGTTGAAGATCTTCAACAAGTTCAGGAGAAGAAAAATGACTTTTAACTACAATTCCTTGATCAACTTCCTCTGTTGTCTCATGATTTACTTTCAACAATTCAAAGGAAGAAAAACATAATGGAAGATAGATTTCGTTTTCAATTCTATTGCCTTCTTCACATTCAACATCATGCCTGGAGGATTTTTGATTTGAAATGTTATAAACATTTTGCTTTAGCAATTTGAAATAAGCAAAACACAACGGCAAGGTTCTTTCACCTGGTTCAAAACCTTGTTCCTTTTCTTCACTGTTGTCATATGCACATTTTTCAATTTCTTTGGATTGCTGAACACATTCATTTTCAGATTCATCTTCGACCAATGGCTGCAATTTTGAACTGACAAGACCTTCTACATAACAAGTAACAGGGTCATCAAACACATGAGAATATTGCTGCAATTTCTTGTCAATTTGTTCAAGTGAATCAATGTGATTTGATATCAACACACATTCCTTTGCTTCAGGGATGATATTAAAATTTTCTTTCAACAATTTAAATGAAGAAAAACATAAAGGAAAATAATTTCCTTTAGTTGATTCAGTACTTTCTACTTTGTAACTATGATATGTAGGCCAATGGCTCTCATTATACTGCTGAAAAGGAACATTTTCTGATAGAGAACATGAAACTAGGTTTTCAAGGAGGTCAACATCATTATCATCGTCATATTAATCATATATAAGCAAATCAACAACATATGCAATGCCATCTAACAAGGAAAATCTTGGAGCATCAAACTGCTCTTCAGTAAGTTGATTTGCAAATCCATCTTCTTGATTGTCTACAAATGAATACATAAAACAATCAGCCCCATGCTTATCATGGGATGAATATGAAGCTAAATTAGCGCTTTCCCTTCTAATAAGAGGAATATAATATTTTTCAAAATCATTAGCATTTAAAACTTCAAGAGGGCATATGATATCATTAACTCTTTGCTCAAGATTTAAATCAACTATTTTTCATTCATATTCACTGTCATGTTCTTTAACATCCAACTCCTCATTTCGAATATGTTTACATTCTTGGATATTGTGTTGAATATCTTGAGCATCATTAAACATTTTCTGTAAGGACTTAGGTATTTTTTCCATCAGGAGGAAAGACAAATCTGGATGAAGATTTGTTGTATAATGGAGCATGGCGAGAACTTCAGTGGGTTGAATTTATTTGGGAAAATTGTAATAAATACTGGAAAAACTTCTGCTAAATGTAGAAATAGTTTCATTGCTCTGCCTTTTTAAGGCATAGAACTTTGTAAGCTATAGATCCAAAGATTTCTTCTTGCCCCAAAACTTCAAAAATACATTCTTTGATTCCTCCCATGAGCTAATTGTCTCTAGATACAAATGTTTAAACTAGTCTTTGGTATCCCCTTTCAAATATTGAGAAAAATCCCTCATACAAACATCATCATGAACAATTTCAAACAAATCTATAAAATGTTCAAAATCTTGGATGTGTTTTTCAGCTGTGATATCATTACGTTCTCCATCAAACACAGGTAGGTACTTATAGTGGTTTGGAGAAAAATCATGAAGGATGTGAGGTAATTTTAAAGTACTGTATCTATTCTAAATCTTGGAGAGTGTTGGATCAAGTACAAGAGCTGAGACATCAACCTTGGTTTCATGAGGCTCATCAACTTGGCTATGGTTATCACATGACTCGGATGGAAGATCTTGATCAAAATCAATGATAAACTGAGGAAATATATGTACAACTTTAGGGGGAGGATATATAATTGCAATATTCTCATGATCATCATTTTAATGTAGCAGGTAAAGAAAATTTTGTTGAGCATGTTCAGGAAAGGACAAAATGTACTTAGTAACAAAAAATATTATGTCTTGGAAAAATAATCAACTTTAGGTACTTGTTTTCTACCATGATGTCCTTTCATACCTTTTTCAAGGGATTTCATCTTCCAATGGAGTCTCTGAATAACATTTGAAGCTTGAGTGGGGTTGCCAATAAAATATTCAGGCTACTGAGTCTTTGGACAGTGGAGTCGCCATGGAAATTTTGAATTCTAGATTCTTGAAAATGGAGTCGTCGGGTGAATGATGTACAACCCTTATGTGTCTAAATACTTTTCACCATCAATACTTAGATTTTATCTTGGTCATTTCTCCCAAGGAATATTTCACTTTCGTTCCCTCACAACGATGTCAGAATGTTATCACTTCGTAAATTTTTTCGACTGATAAAACAAATGACAGAGGTAACTATTTCAACCAAATTTGGGTTGGATTCTGATCTTTCCAACTAGAGAGGGCTCTCTCAAACATGTAGGGACTGAAAATACTCAAAAAGATCTAGAAATGGACACATAGAGGTCATAGTCTACAATAGGACATGTTTTTTAAAAAGGGTTGGTAGGACAAACAAGAGAGCAGGGACATTGGGCAATGGGGTCAACTCCTGAAATCATATGAAGATTTATAAGCTATGTATTCCTGAGGGAACAAAGGTAAAATAAGCATTGTGTTCAACCAAATAAGCTATATGAGATGGCAGTTGGAAATAGAGAAAATACCACTATGATAAGAGGCATCTAATAGAGGATGAATCTCTTGGTATAGCTTTAGAATAAGGGACATAAAGTATGGCTACCGAAATGAGCACCAATAAAGGGTGAATTCTGAACCAAAAACCAATACACACATAACAAGTATAATCAATGTGAGAAGGAGCACCAACAAGATGAATTCCTTCTTTTACTTAAATATTTTTACTAGCAGCAAAACACATTCATGAATATGAAATACAAGAAAACATATTGAACATTAACACCATGATGAATCTCGGCTATCTAAGAAAATCTTCTCTTCTTGTAGTAAAATTCATAAGAAATCACAAAGTTTTCTTGCTACAAAGGCAGGCCCCTCTCCAGCCATTCGAAACATTCTTTTATCTTTTTAACAATATATATAGATAAATTACATACGAGGCCAAAAAAGGGTCATTCTTTCCAAGATTCCAAAAATAGACATCGGTTATAGAGGGAGTAACTCATCAAAACCGAACTCCTACTTTCTAGGGAACAGTTACAAATAGAAAGAGAAATGTCTGGGGCCTTACCACTAAATTCCATCTGTCTACAGTATCACAAGATCCCCTGAAATATACTCGATTTAGCTTGTTATGTAGTTTTATTTTAGGTTTTCAATCTCTTCCTTGAACGTGTCAAGCTAGCTAGGCTGATTTTCTTCAATGCTTTTGACTGTTCCAGTTTTAGCCTCCCTTCATTTTTTTTTTCCTTTTTCTTACACCAAATTGTTTGTTGGATCCATCCACATATCCATTAATAATCGAATCCTTCATAATAGGATTCAACCTGATCTCTTCGCCTAATCTTGGCTCATCGACATATTTTGCATGAGATTTTGTTGTTAGGATTTGTGCATCATGCCTTCCTCTCTTTTTATTTAATATTTTTGTCATATTCTTCGAACTTCTTGATTTGTTGAAAACCGTTGAATATTTCTCTTCGTCTCCCTTTGGTTTGTCAAGAAACATGATCCTATTTCCCTCAACTTCAAATGAGTTGGAAGAGCGTTTCGATTTGTGGATATCTCGTTCTGGAATAAGTCGTTAATTTCCCAAAATAGAGTAACATCACCTAAGTTTTGAGTAATAGTCACCATCAATTACAATCATTCGTTACTAAAAAAAAATCCTTATGGGAATAACGACCTCTCACATTTGGATATCGATTTGAAATGATGAGTATGAAATTGGTTATTTGGCGACGCTTATTTGGCACTACGCAGACAAATGATACATGAGTGGGTTTCTCGGGATGATTTGGCTCGCTGTCAAGTTTTATTGTCATGTGTAGCCCTCAGATTAAACCCAATTAATGAAATTTAACACATGATTTTGGGGGTGTGATGGGGTTGTTTTGAGTCTACCCGCTTTTTGCCCCGAAATGCACCTGAAGATGCCACATACCTTTGCGGGGAAACCACAGTTGAAATTTTAGGACCACTTAGATATGTTAACCTCCACGTTGTTTCAAAACACAAAATCTCTCCCAACTGTTGATCTCAGCAGATGGCGACCTATGTCCTTTCGAGACCAATTTTCTTAATGCCTCCGCCAAATTTAATCTCGTTTTCCATTTTCTGGTCTTTCTCCAAATTTATCTGATTTCCAAATTGGTTTAGTATCTCGCTAAACCCTGAAATATCGATTTCATACCAAAAATTTAAATGGTGATAACAGATTCCATAAATGAGCAGATTCATTTGCTTCCTCATATTCCATCACTACTTCATTTATTTGAGTACTCCTTTCCAACTTGTAAATATTCTCAATCTTTGTAGCCTTCATTGCCACCAAAATTCCCTTGGACACCTTAAGTGCTCTACCTTGACCTGCAAATTTATAACCTCTAGAATCCAAAACTCCCAAGGAAATTAAATTATTTTTTATTTTAGGTACATGTCCTACATCTTTCAACGTCCTTACAATACCATCAAACATTTTAATATTAATGCTCCCAACTCCAATAGTCTTCAAGAAACATGGTTTCCCATAAGAACAATATCGCCATCAACAACTTGGTAAGAAGAAAACCAAATCCTTTGTGGACACATGTGATGTGAAGCACCAAAATATAACAACCATTCTTAATGATATTGTGAGATATTACAAATAGATCAAACTTCATCAACCATACCCGAACTTGTCTCAACTGGATTTGCTTCCTTTTTTAGAGTCATCCTTGGATTATTGCCTCTTCCAACAATATTTCTTGAGATGCCCTATTTTATCACAGTACCAACATTTTAGTTTACCATTTTTTCCTCTTGACTTAGATGTATATGTACCTCTCAAATTCTCCACTTTTTCTTTGTGATGAACCCTAACCAACATTGCTTCTAGTTTCGAGGTTTGTATATTGGATTTCCTTTGCTCCTCCACAGAGAAAAAAACTCCCATAACAAAATCACAATCAAGAGTCATTTTTTCTAAAGCTAATAGAAGTGACTAAGTGGTCCCAACATTCAGGAAATGAACACAACAACATCAATGTCTTATCTTCATCTTCTATTTTATACCCATAACATTTAATTGGTATATAAGAGTATTGAAAACATATAAATGATCATCAATTTTGGTACCTTCTTTCATTCACAAACTGTACAATTTCCTCTTTAAATAAATTTGATTTGTCAAGGATTTTTTCATGTAAAGGCTCTCTATTATTCTCCATAATCCTGTTGTTGTTTCCTTTCCAACAGTATTGAAAAGAACATCATCTTCCAAACACAACTGAATGGTACTGAGAGATCTTGCATCTATATTTTCCCAGTCCTCATCAGTCATATCCACATGTTTCTTTCTCTTTCCTCCCAATTCCTTGTGCAATCCTTGTTGCACCAACAAATCATGCATCTTGAGGTTTCACAACTTGATGTTATTCTTACAATTGAACTTCTCCACCTTGAACTTTGTATTCAAAATATTTTCCATTGGAACAAACACCAAACTCTAACATAGTCAGTTTATTTCTTGGCTATAGAACTGTTTCACAACTCCGGATTTAGACACAAACCCCCACCAAATCAGGCATACCTCCTCCAAATTGAACTTTGGAATTTTTAATTTATATATATATATATATATACCTCCACCAAAATGGAAAACCAGGATCTGTGGCCTCTACTAAATTTTTCATGGATGAATCTCCACATCCTTCACCAAAACAAGCAGGGTTTCAACAAAATTGGCAGATCAAATTCTTCTCACAATCCACTATTTCTCCTCTATGCCAATAGACAGACTCTCTGACAATTTCTCCTCTTGGTCCTCATGGCTCAACCCTTCTCCTCATGGTTTTGCAAGCATACCAGTAATCGTCTCTGAGCTTTCTCCTCAACAATAGTCAGTGTTCGAACTCTCTAGTGTCTCAGTGGATAAGCATCTGACTTCTCTCTATTTTTTTCATTCCAACGACTTCAACGACCTTTCTTTTCTCGATAGAGAGAAACCTTTCTCTTCAAAACAATGACACCAACAACCAACGACCTTTCTTCCTTTATGTTTTGATACCACTTTTGGGGTTTGACAACCCAAAATTATATAAATTTCAATACAAAATTAATCTGGATAAAACAATAAGGAAATAAACAACACAAAGCACATTCACACATGACACAAAATTTACATGGTAAAACCCTGTGTTGTGGCCGCAACAACCCACCTTTACTTTTTATTTTACAAGCGAAAGGAAAGGGGCTCCCTACTAAAATTACAACCCTATTGCCTAATTCTCTACTGCTTGAACATAATGTTATCCTTTTGCCTACTTTGAACGTGTTGGGGGTTTTATCTTGATGGATGATTGTCTTTGATGGGTGTCAACTATTCCTCCTAATCTAATGATTTCAAATGTTTTCATAATGCTTATTGGACTGTTATATTTATTGACATTTGTATGATGGACTTGACATAGTGTCTTCATATCTTTTGTTGATTCCTAAGTGTTTGGTGATCCTATTTGGTTGCATGGATTGATATTATATTGCATGTCTTAGATGAGGTTGTGGCTGATTATTTGTTGATTTCCTAATTCAAATTATGCATCCTCTTGCTAACATGTTATACTTCATAACTTCATACTTATGCTCTTGCATATGGATTCTACTCTTCTTCTTCGAATTTTCTTATGTAGTCTTAGGGAACCTATCTATAGTCACCGTATTATTGTTCAATAAACCTAAAATTCTCTTATAAGTTGGTTTAAAGGCAGGGAATATATTGTTTATTGTATTGGCTAGTCTTCTTTTGATTGCATGGATGATCTCATTCTTTTGTTTTGCAGGAGAAGGTTTGCAGATCCACTTTGATCACATGAACGCTTCAACCTTGAGAGGCTTGTGGGGGAATCTATTGATCCTTTTCTAGAACCTTGAATTTGATCCTTACCAAGCCTCCTCTTTTTCTATTTCCCCGAGGTCTCGAGATTCCAAGGCCATAGTATCCACCTTTCATACAGACCCATGCCCAAGCCTCTTTGAATTGATCTCTACCAGATTCTTGTTTTGGACTTCCCTCTCTCTTGAAACCTAGGTCCAAGGCCTATTTAGTTTTATCCCTTTCCTTTATTATTTATTCTAACCAAATATAATATTTGTATTCTTCTCGTCGAGAGTTGTCCAATGACTATAACCATACTTAAATCCGAGTTCCATATTGAAAGTTATGGCATCTCAAATTTTCCTAAGTTTCGACTCACCTTTTCCACCTCACTTCCACGTGGTTCACTCTTGCTTGTTTCATCCAACTTGGTGTCGATGCATGGTGTTGATGTGGAATACACCACCTTCCCTGATCATCATCGAGATTTTTCCCGACTCTTCTTCCCATATTTCCGATCACATACTCCAACAAATACGTTGGAGCTTCATCGTCCCTAGAATTCACACTCTTCATTGTCAAAGTCCTTCTCCATCGAAGTACATATACTCCTAATATAAAAAATCAGTCCAATGACCCTCCCTTGATGAATGGTTGGGATTGCATTTCACTCGCTACTCAATTGAATACCTTCATTCGTTCTCGGAGTTAATTTCCTTACGGCTATAGTACCCACAAAACATAAATTTATTTCAGTTCCTCAGTTAGTGAATGTTCCTTTGTTTCGTCAGATCAAATCCTTATCTTCTTCTTTAACATAACAATGTTGTTCACAGCTAATTTCTTTGGTGAATTACATAGGCTCTTTTGAAGCTAAGCCCCCTTTTCTTCCAAGCAACCAACATCAGAACCATGGGCTTATTACTTTGCAAATATCCACAAGCTTAAACCTCGAGAAGATTTCCAAAGTGAAAATCTCTTGAGATGTCGATCTATTCCCTGAGTGAATGATCAGATATTTGTCGTACAACAGTATTCAAGTTACAAATTGGATGGTCAGATTTAACATTGAACGGTCTCCTTCAGACTCTGAATGAATTTTAATCATGACCATTGATCGTCACTGAAAGGATGATCCAAATCTTTCACATGCAAAATAGAGCTATGAGGGAAATTCCTCGATACCTTGAAACTTCACAAATTTTCTGGATGCCGAATAATTAGCTCTGACTACATGTCATCACTTTTTTTGAGCTTTAACTTTCAGCACACAAATCGAAGAGGGAATATTCTTTGATTCTTTTCTTTGATACCTTTGCATCGGCGCGTTGGAAAATGCCACAAAATGGGTCTTTCGATGGACTGTGGAGATTGGTTCTAGATCTATTAAATGATTAGATCTCACTCTCAGAGTTGAATAATTGGGATGGGAATGGGATAGGAGTTAAAAAGACTACGATGAGAAGTTATGAACACACACACTCTACTCCTTTCAAGGTTCGATGGAAAACTGACCAAAAATGTTGATCTGGTGGGTTTTCTCTTTTGCAGGTTTAAGAATTAATGGTCCAGATTAACCCATGGGCCTGGTCAATGTATGTTCAGTGAGAAATTTTAAACAACCATAACTTTTACTACATATGTTGGAATTAGGTCCATGAAACATTTTTGGAAAGGTATCAAACAAATAAATGCAATGATATGGGTCTCTACCCGAAAAAATGATAGAAGAAATCCGAAAATAAAGAAAACTAACAACCATAGATTTGGGGGGGGGATGGCAATACAAACTTCAAGAAATCATATCTGAGGCTACAAATAATGAAATCAAGATTGGGATAGCTCGATAGAAATATGGATAAGAGAATAATAATATGACATAGAAAATGTGGAGATATTGAGAGTGTAAATTGCTCGAAAATGAAAAACACAGAGCAAACCTAAATTCAAGTGAAGAACCAACAATGCAGAATTCAAAATGCTATATCTCAAGCTACAGACAACGAAATATGGCCAACAATAGCCCAATGTAAATTTGAGACAGAGGAGAAGAATCCAAAAGGATTTTGATCAGTAGGCAGAAGCCATAAACACCCAGAAACATTTGAGGAATAGAACATAACACCAATGAGCAGAGTCAATGATTTTTTTTAATGAATATCATTTGTAAAATGCCATAGGGATAATGTAACCTCCCAGGAGTCTCTTCATTTTACATTTGTAACCCCCACATCCATATTTTAGAAATGTAAAAAAGAAATTGGGGGAAAAATGAAATGAACAAGGATGAGAACTCAAGGGTATCTCCTACATTATAAAAAGAGAACTCATAGCATAGAAATGGACTTTTTCCCTTTGTAACAAAGGATGGTACTTTTACTTCTAAGGAATAAAGAGAACGAGGCATTTCAAAAATTTGTGGCTTTGTTGGATGTAGTAGAGACTACTCTTGATGCATTTATCTTTTATTTCACTAGATAGGATTTTGTTGTATAAATTTTTTCCGCACTCTGTGATGTTTACTCAGGATGTCACATGTTTCTTCATGGGTACATAAATGATGTTATAAATGTATTGTGCAACTATTTGTTTATACATATGTAACATTATTTCTTTCATTTACCATTAGAATACATGAATTATTTCTGGTTCTAATGGTTATCTTTCTCTGTACTCATTCTATTATTTTTTCTCCCAGGATAGGTTAGAATTATTTTAGATTAGGTTACTTAGCTTTTAGTTAGTTTAGAATTAGAACTAGTTAGAACTATTTGGTGGGAAGTTCACTGTCTTTCCCATTTTTATTCTTTTAATTATGAGTGATAGTGAGGCCCATAAACTCGCGGAAAACCCTACCCCAAATGAGAGTGGGTCTGATTGGGACCTGCCATCAGGAATCTTCCCTCATCTGATTGAACGGGTCATTTTGGCCCATCAACACCCTGACAATGCATCAAGGAAACATCAACGGGGAAAGGTATTGACATATTATTAATCAGAATAATTACAAACTTACATTGTGCCTCTTAGGGATACACCAATATATAATGTCTTCAGTGCAGATTCCATCCTTACAATGGTTCAAGAACTATCTCTGTTAAAGTTCAAGAACTTCCTCTATTACACTGGTTCAAAAACTGTCACCGTTATCGATGTTTCTTTGTTGTCACAATTCCAACAGTGGTGACATGCAATTTCTCTAATCGATGAGATTTTATTTTAGTGTGATCCTTTCTTATGAAGTTGCAATGTATAGTGGTATAATAGTGAGTTTGGTTGGTGGATATAGAGGAAAGGACTCATTTGTAATGATTTCAAAGATGATTTCGACCTAGCATCATTGTAAATTGAAGAAGGTAGTGGTACACAATATTTTTTGCTATAAAATTCTCGTAGCACAAATTTTTGAAGATATAAGAACTGTTAGTAACTTGCGTTTTGTTTTCTTATAGTGATATGAAGTAATTCCCAAGTTTTAAAATCTTCCAAACTACAAACTATACTTTCAAACTCTTTGCAACTTACAAATTGGAAAACCCTTGTATAAGTAGATTTTTTTTCAACAATGCTAAGGTTATTTTTTTTAAAAGAAGTAATATGAGTTTTTTTTTCGTATTTAAGTAATAAGTATATATTTTTTGGAGTTATAAGAATATTTTTAGAGGTATACATGAATTCATGATGTTGGAATCCAAAAATATGAAAGGGAAACATTACTCATCTTGGAAGCAGAGAATCAAACAAATTGTGTCCCATACATATCTCTGGGAAATAGTCATTGAAGTGATTCCAAAACCAGATCCCATCCTTGATGACTATAAGTAGGAAAATAAAAATGAACTCCCTACTTTTGGTCTTAACGATGTCATTCTTCTTCATATTTGAGGATTTATTAATGTTATTAATGTGTGGAGGAAGTTAAAAGAATTGTATGAAGCCTCAAATGAGCTTAAAATTTTATTTTTGTAAACCAAATTAATAATCATTAAGGTGGTAGCATCATATTCAATAATAAATGATAGTCAGAAATTGTAAGAACTAAAGAATGAATTGTTAGCAATTGATATAGAAATTAAATATAAATAATTTATAACCATTTTTTTAAATAGTTTGTTTGATGAATATTAGAATTTTGTAACTTAATTCCGTGTGTCTTATTGGAATGAAGTTCCCACATTTGAAGAAACTGTAGGATCATTGATCCAAGAACATAGGGTAAATATCAAACAACTTGGAGAAATAGACACAATTGTTTTAGGAAGACACCGAGGAAGAGGTAGTGACAGAGGTTGTATTAGAGGAAGGCATAGTTGCCAACAAAATGGAGGCAAAATCCCTAAAATCAAATATGTACGAGTATAAATTTTAAAATCAAGCATTACAAACATTATAGTAAAAGTAAGCACAATGAGGAAGATTTCCATCTTAAGCAAACATATGATGCTTTTTGTAATGGTGGACAAAATAGGGGAAGAAGTAGAGGAGGAAGGCATCAAAGTCATTTTGCAGAAAGTGGTAAAGTTGTTCAACGAATCAAACCTACTTGTGATTATATTTTTATGGTCTCTCAATTGAAAACTCCACTTCTCAATGTTTCTAGTACATTGACTCAAGAGGTACCAAATATATCACTAGATTGTTTTTCAAAACTTGCTTATTGTTATAATGAGATCATTTTTCTAGTTGATGATAGTGTCCATGAGGTACAAGGGGAAAACTTATCAAAGAAATAACAAGAGAAACATTAATTGAGCTTTCCTAGTTTTTTATTGCACTGCTCCAACACCGTAGGAATTTACTCTTATTTTTAATTCAACGTTTAAATATATAAACTAACAATACCATCAAATAATCACATTATTGCATAAACATGAAAAAAATTGATATACAAGATGTACAAGAAGCAAAGTGAGACATTATATTTGACACTGAATTTTGGTAGATGTCCAATGAAGGATACAAAAATGAATAAGCAATACAAAATGACATCATACATACATACATACATATACATATATATATTGGATAGGATATGAATGCAGACGATTTTGGGTGGATAATGCAGTCTCCTACTAGCGATTGGGTCGAGGAGGAAGAATTACTCGACTACTCTATGGATTCGTTAGAATTGGTGGATATATGGGGATCGCCAACTGACACTATTACAAACCCTTATCCTGACACTTCCTATGGGATACTCATTAGTGGGAATGTTTTTTCAGGAGGATTAGGCTCTTAGTCGGGTTCCCCCTCTTCCGTTGGGATCTCTCCATAGTTTTCCTCTCCTATGAAGACAAGTGTTTTTTTAGTCTGAATCAATTATTGGAGTCATCCTGGGAAGTGTTGGGACCTTTCCAAACCTACATCTCCCCTCATGGGAAGAATCATCTCTGGCAGAAGAAGTTTTGACTCTGGGGCATCAAAGCTAGGGAGATTTGGGATTTTTGAAACAAGGTGGAGTATCTGACTCTTTTTATTCTGAGGAAATTCCCCTTGTAGAGATCCCTTCTTTGAATATTCTGGAGGTTTTATGTAACTCATCATGGGGTTTTTTAGAACCTTTTGTGATAGTGGAATTCTCAGACTCATTATTGGTGCATACTCAACCCTCTGTTTTTCCTTCCGATGAAGTTGAGTCGAGGTTTTCTCTTGGTTCTTATGGAAATTTCCCTTCTCATGAGGTCATGAATTAGATGGGTTCCCTCGATGCTCTGGTAAGCTTGCGCAAGAGGAAAATCAAGACTTTAAACCTAAAAAGGGGACACGCTCGACTAGTTTTGGGAGAGGATGTTTCTATGGCCCAAGTTGTGGATCTAACAACTATGGAGGTGGTGGATAAAATGAGGGGAAGGAGGTTCAATGAAAAAACATTAAAGGAATGGGAAACCTCTTCTTAGGTGGGTTTTTTGGGCTATGTGTCGACGGTAAAAATTATGTGTGATACCCCTATTTCCCCCAACTTGTAATTAATCATTAATTAGGATTACCATGCTATGGCATGTGAACAATGTAAATGTATTTTGTTTATATTTGCAATGAATGACTGTGGGGGTGAAGACTTGAAGTACTAGCCATGATATCACTAGAGGAAATAAAGGGAAAAAATATAAGAGAGGGTTCATTATGTCAAATGACCCCAAATTTCCCCTTATTTGGAATAACAAACCCCCTCCAAATTCCAAGGAGATGTATCAATTACTGAAGGAAGGACTGGTGGTTGAATAATCAACCACCCCCATGAATGGAAGCATGGTATGGATGAGGAGACAAGAGGTTGTCAGCCTGAAGTACCACAGAGTCCTGCAGACCCAGGCTAAAACCAAGTTTCCTTCTAACACAAGGAACCAGATAGGTCAAGAACCATCCTGCGAAACACATGAAAGAGGATATACATGCGTAGAGAGTTGAGGGAGAGGTGCGTGAGGATCTGTAGAGAGAAAGAGAGACACTAGACAAGAGCGCATGCATAGAGGGGAACACACGACCCAGATATGTATAATAAAAGAGAAAGGCCATGATTTTGATGTTGAGGAAGAATCTGGTAAACCTCGCAGGTTTGATGCGAAAAAGAGAGGATCTCTGAGAAACAACATAAATTTCCCTGGTAATATCATGGCTTGGAACAGGGGTGGATAGATTTCTAAGAGTGGACATAGTTCTAAGAGTGAATGCCTCTGAGCCTATGGTTGGGTGGAAATGTGAACACCCACAGTCATCTCGTTGGTTGTATCTTGTAATAGATAAGTACTTCTTATTCCCTATGCACTTAAATCAGAATGTATGATTTGAATGTCTGTGTCTATGACTAAGATTTGTAGTGTTTGATTCATAAGGAAAATACTTAATTTTCTTCTGTAAATTGTTGCCTTTGAATGGTTATAAGATGATGAGCGTGACCTCTGGGCCGGTTTGGAAATTCTCAAGGTATTCTTCCCAAGGATTAACTTCATAGTAATAGAGTTGAGGAAGACTCTACGAGACTACTATAGTTATGTTGACCCTTTGAAAGTGCCTTTCCCCATATTAGAACCTAAGTTCTATGAGTGGAGGGCGCTTCCTTCAAACCAATAGCCTAAGATACCACATGCTCATTCCCACGGCCTTAAAAAAATCTCAGCTAAGAGTTGAGCTTACCAACCGAGACTCATTAGAGGGCCCATATGACCAAGGCCTAGGAACCCTGGGTTAAGTTCAGAGGGAACTAACTGTTCAAGACTCCGGGAGTCTGGAGCCATGGGAAAATAAGTATTGAAAATTCTTGTTGACGCTTGAATCCATTAGGACTGAAATGAAAACCTCATGAGGATATAAATACCCCTGTGTTTTTATAGAGGTGGTACTCCTCTTTTAGATTTTCTTGATATTTTTAAATATTCAAAATGTTGGACTTGACAAAAGTTCGTTGCAGTAATTCAAAGAAACAAAAATATTACAATATAATAAAAGGTTTTTTTTTTTTGTTTTCTTCTAAAGGAAAGTTCTTGAGAATAGAACAAGAACCAAACACGTTCACACATTTAAAGTAAATAAGAAAAATTTCCTCAGATCCATCATAGTTTAAGATAAAGATTTATAATCACATAAAAATAAAAAATAATAGGATCTGCATGCACAAGATAACTTTAATAGAGTGGATACATGGGAAGCTCAAATAAATATAATGATATATCAACCTAAAATACTTTATATTATGAAAACAGGGTTACAAAGCATAGTCGAGATTGTTCCCGAAGTAGTTCTATTGAAATTTACAAAAATATATAGTTTATTACATATTCTTGAAATTGTAAATGTGTTTGTCTTAAAGACTGGTATTGGGGCTCCCGCAGACCATAAAGAAAATAAATACAAGAAATGATTTTTTAGAAAGAAGACGGTGGGAAGTAGAAGGATCAACAAGACCCAGTGAGAAGAAAAAAAGCAGTTATCAGTCTTCGGTTAAACCTTTCTAGTGAAAGAGGTGGAATAACTGGATGAAGGACTTGATAAAGAAAAGAAGGATGTGATCAGCGTAAACTTACTATGATGGTCACTTGTGTCTTCATTTTCTCGTGGATATCCTTTTATCATTTTCATTGACGGTTAAAGGAACCGTATCAACTACTTCTTTCCCTTCATTTGTTAGTTTATCGATAGCCTTTTTGAACCATTATTCGATGTATCTTTTCATAGGTGCCACGTTGATTTCATGTCGGATTTTAATATTGAAAAGCTCACCTTCCAAGTCTCAGAGATTAATGGAAATGCCATGTAATATTTCTTCAATGTCCTGATTTTTTTTATGGAGTAATCCACTAGCCAGTTATCTATGGCATTCTCATCATATTGAATTATGCCATAGAATTTTTCAAATGACAATCCTTTGAAAATATCAACTTTCTCATCGAACTGGTGTTTTGTTTGGAACAATGAGTTGAGGATCAACTTGGGATCTTGGACTTCATTGGTGCTCCCGGCTAGGTCCACCTTCGTGAGCCTTTTGAATAGCTCTTCTTTCCTTGTTATGGCTTGGATACACGCCTGAAAAATGTTGTTCAAGTTATTTATTTTCTCTTTCCAACACGTATTCAACTGCTTGATCCAACTTGGAGAAGGAAAGTCCTCCTCTCTTCTCTTTAACTCTAAGATGTTGGAAACTTTAATACCAAAGGGTACGATGGCATCAAGGTAGAAACCTTCTTCATTTTTTAGGTTGGCATGTAGATATTCAAGGCAAGTGCCCTCGAGTCGAAAGAAAACATACTTTTTGAAATTTCCCAAGTTTCTGTAATCAACGCCATTCTTTTCTTGATATTGTTCTCCACATATCTCCTAGTTGATGTGAGTAAGCTTGAGGATCATTTTAGTTTTTCTGTGGGTGTGGGAGGCCCAACAATTGCCAGAGGGCTAGAAAGGAGTGGAATAGGCATCAAATTATCTTCAATCTCCTTAATCATTTCCTTTAAATTTGTATTTTCTACTCCAATACCACCAATGGAATCATCCAATGCATCGCTAATTACTTTATGAATTCAATAAATTTGGGAAGGCTGCATATTTCTTAGGTTAACCTCTAAATGATATTTCCCCTTTTTATTTTTCACATCACTCTTCTCAATAATTAATTTCTTAGACTTGATGTCAAAGACAACACTTTGAAATACAAATGATTCTTCTTCAACAAATATCTCATTTTCAACAATTTCCAACGATTGATTTTGGTGGGCCACGCCTCCTCGTTGATCAATGTTAGGAAACATCTTCTCAATATCATCCTCAAGCTCCATATCTTCGAGGAATAATTTGTTGATGTCACTTTTGATGTGATGCTCTTATTCCTCTTGTACAATATTATTTCTCTTCTTCCTCAGGGGAAGTTTATGTGAGATTTCATTTTTCCTTGGAGGGGTTTTTTTTTCTCCTCCTTTGCCTGAAATACTGTTGATTACCTTTATAGATGGGTGGGCCATTGGAGCACTGCTTCGAGGTGTTGTAGTCTTAGGATTCACAGTTGGGGACTAGGCACTCTTTTTGTCGGTACCTTTTCCTCTTTGTTTGCACAATTCGTTTGTGCTAAGCACCATCTCTAAGTTGCCAGTAGTGTAAGTAGGATTTCTTGGGTGATTATCCTCCTCTTCTCCTAGAACAGTGTGGATGAATGAATTGCTAAAACCCACAGTCAACATGTGTTCCAAAAATATTTAGTTAGGGTCAAACCCTCTGATCTTTTCAGCATACTTGAGATTCAAGTTATGGAAGGGGTTTGAAAATTCATCAATTTTGTTAATACTACTGAAAACAAAATCCCCAACTTTCCAAGGCAAAGGAATGGATTTTTTTTTCTTGTTTCATGAAAAGAGTGTAGCCAAAAGTTATATTACCTTGAAACTTTTGTAACAAAAATTATGTCAGATATATGGCATGGAAGGAAGTGTTATAGTGGGAAAACCCCCTACGGACTACACTAGGGTTCTAAAGTGCAGGCAAAGCTAACTGTCTAAAGTCTCCTACTCTCAACCACTATCCCGACAACACCCCACATTCATATATAACATACAAAGTATAGGGATCCAGTAGTCTTACCTTGAACTCCACATCCGATGTCGATCCCAATGCGTTCGATCGTTTCTCAACTACAAATATCCTACCAAGGCTGACCTACATTCACCAAAAGACAAACAAGAAACTACAGACACACATTCTATATATGGATTAATGGGTTAGATGTCATAAAAAAATGTAAATCAATCATACAGATTAAACACATCATATGGTGGGACAACAAAAGTACTTATTTATATTAATCTCATAATGCCACTTACAAAACGAGATCGACGATTGCTCCTCGAACCCGGTCCTGGGATCCTCTTCACCAAGCTCCAACTGATTCCACATATCCTTCTTCTCTCACACTTCTCTCTAGAGAATAGGCATAGGTTTATGGATGAGGAAAAAGGACAAGAATGGGGAATTTTGGCTCAAACTCACAAAGTGGTTGCAAATTCTTGAGGCAAGGGGGGATTAGAAAATGGGCAAAGTTTCACTTCTTTCATGCTTCTCCTTAGAATGGGACCCCAACACCTTATTTTATATTCCAAAAAGATAGTTATTCGGTTGGGTGATGGGCTATGGGCATTCAATTGGTTAGGAAACTACCCAAAAGCCCGTATTCCCTTGATACTTTTTATTTTTTGCAAATTTTGTGGGTATACACGGGTTGTAATGGTGCAGATAGCGTACATACACGGGTAGTAGTGGTGCAGGGCACGTACATCAAAAATTTGGTTTTTAAGAAGAGCTATTCAGTATTGGCTTGGCAAAAATAGTAAGTAAGATGGCCTGCTGCTAGGTATGCATGTTTGTTGCATATTAGTGTTATAACATATGCCCCCTAATGTGTGAGGTCAGAAGAGCATCTAATGACTGAAATACATTACAAATCTTTACCAACGTATGAAGCGAGTGAGCCCAGGACCAGAGTTTGAGAGGTGCCATCTGCAAAATAACAATTGTCTCACCGAGGTAGGCATACCCATGCACGGGATGAAATAAATCATGGCTACCAATCAAGTACACTACAGATCCATGTCATATAACTATATAAAGTGTAGCCGCGAACAGTACACAATGGATCTACATCTTAAAATCAAAATATATACATGAATAATATCCATCTTCAAGAAGCAAACAACGCCTGCTGGATAAAGCTGATGTCTTTAGAGCTCAAGAAACAACTTCAAGATCATCATAACTCGGGTAGGAGTGCAATGTGAGTGTACATATTCACTACCTAGAGGTCTTCAATGGCTCATCAGGTAAGAGACAAGAGGATCTCGATGATCAGGGATAAAACTTCATTGATTTTGAACAAAGACTTTGATTGGACTTTCAGGATGGTCGAGCATGAAGACAAGAGACAAAATGTAGAAGGGCTGACTCAAGTAGAGTAAAACTTCCCTTGGACAATAACATGATGAAATATAAGAATCAAGAAGCATGGCATTGGCATAAGTTCACGATGCAGGAGGCAACGCAAACTCTCCATATGTTTGGAAGAATAACCAAACGGAGGAGGACACAAATCTATGTTATGAGAACAGCTCCCTAAGGTCATATTAAATCCCATAGCTTGACGAACAAACGAAAAGATGTGGTTTGTCCAAGGGAAACTTATTGTGCTGCCATACAAAGAAAATACTTTTCCCATCCTCTTTTTGGGGTATATATATATTTTTTGTCTTTTTTCAATATTTTGAAAGCTTGAAAAAGAATAAAAGAATTATACGTTACGAATGAGGAATGAGTGTCACAAAAATACTAGTTCCAAGCGCAAGGAACACATTGATGCTCAGAGAAAGGAAACATGTGTGGGAAGAAGACACTCAAGAAAATTCCTCCATGGGTCAAGGTGTAAAATGCAGAGGCAAAGTGCTACAAGGCTTGGGTATAAGGCATGCTTAAAAGGTTCAGTTGAGAGCCACATGGAGTCAGCATTAGGCCGAAGATGCAAGAATGAAAATGCGATTAACATGACACAATGACAACATCCTTCAGTGTAATTTTAAACCAGCCTAGAGAAGGTAAGATCGATGGTTTTTCATTTTTAGAGAGTCTGAAAAAGCGCAAAAGAAGTCTCCATTGGGGTACCTTTTTTGAAGATAGTCTAGTTGGTTTGAAAAAGGGATAAATTAGCACCAAAAGGACGTCTATTCAAAACCATCTTAAGGAGTGTGATAAAGACAAGATCACTTGACAATATTTTCAATTTTAAGGAGTTTGAAAAGAGCTTAACTATGGACTCGCTGCCTTTTTCTAGATTTAGTCTCCTTAGCCCTAAAAAGGTGAAATTTACTAAGGAGAACTCTCCCAACGAGATGAATCTCCCAAAGTGTACCTTTTCCCTCCTTAATCTACAGAAAAGGGGTAAAATCATGCCAGTAGATGTTTTTCTGAACCAATTAATGAGTGTGAAAGAACAAGGTCACTCGACGATCTTTTCAATTTTAAGAAGTTTGAAAAGAGCTTAACTATGGACTCTGTAATGGATATTCTTCTGGACCGGTTTAACGAGTGTGAAGAAACAAGATCACTTGACGATCTTTTCACTTTTAGGGAGTCTGAAAAGAGCTTACCTATGGACTCTGTGGGGGTTCCTTTTTCATAAATTTAGTCCCTCAGGCCCAAAAAATGGTTAAACTTATACCTGAGAATACTCTTCTAGCGAACCGAAGTTCCTAGAGTATACCTTTATTTGTACAATTGACCATCCAGACCAAAAAGGGGTAAACTACCGCTGGACAGACGTGCCTTCAAATTTTAGTTTAGCGAGCATGAAGGGCAATAAGATCGCTCGACAATCTTTTCATGTTTAGAGGGTTTGAAAAGGGCTTAAAAGAAGACCCATTTGTTTTTTGGGAGTCCCAAGGGTGAGGCCAAGAGTGATCATATATCAGACATGTGAAGGTTCAAATTCATAATCAAGAAAATACTAAAAGGACTTTCGAGCCTATAGTCATTAGCGATGGCATGAACACCAAAATGCAACTAGGATCTACCTAGGGAATCCATGTGAGGGTAGGCTCTACCACTAAATTATGACGCTTCTAGAGTAGCAATGATGGTTCCGTGTCGCAATTCGGTGGGGTCAATCCTATGGTAAAGGGAAAAAGACAACAAGGTGCAACAAGTGGAGCTGGAATCCTAACTTAAATGCACAAAGTTGGAAAAAATGACTTTTACCCACAGGACCATAAAAGTTCCCCAACTACCAAAAATTTCTCTGAACCAAAAGTAAAGTGTATCATAACATCCAACGAGAAACTCAAGAACCATGTTACATGATTTTCAAGCCAGAAAAAACGACAACGGGGGTCAAAAAATGAAAAAAAGAGCCAAAAAAGTCTATAAATAGAGGCTGGTAGCTCATTATCACCATTGCAAATTGAGAATTCACCAAAAAGACAAAAAAAACCCTTTGTGAAAGAAGTTGATTCCGGGAGCTTCAGTGGACGAAACAAACTTCCGCTTGGACCAAGTAAGTACAATCTAGTCCCTCTTACATTCCCAATTTCCTTTTTTCCATTTCTTTTTGTTTTTTGGAGGGGTGCACACCTTTAAAAAGGTCAGACCTATGTGTATGCGGGCTATCCAAGCACAACTCACGTATGCATGTAGGTAGTGAAAATTTTGGCCGCGTACATACACAATTGTCCTCAATACAACTTGCATACATCTTCAAACATATGAAAATTTTGAAAATGCATCATTTGAATCTCCTTTGAACTTGTGATTTTGTAGGCTGTATGTCCATTGGAGAGAGAGAGAGCATGAGGACATTGATTCAATGGTCGAGGAAGACCCTGCTGCTGTCGCCACATTAAAACAATGCGAGTTGTGGAATTTTTTTTGGTGTCCACTCATGCGGGCACAACCTAGGCTGTTGAATGCCTTGGTGGATTACTGGCACCCAGATGTAAAGGATTTCATGCTCAAGGGACAGTTATTGACTCCAATGACTGAATATATTTACTTTCTGACTGGCCTCTCGAGGAGAGGGGAATTGGTCAACCTTCTTTCTTTTCCCTCTGGGCCTCACAACATTTCTTAGTTGATCGAACTACACTGTGAGGTCAGAACAAATAAAGTGGGTTCCTAGGTACTGATCCAAAAAATCACCAACCTATCATTGAAAGTGATAGTTTTACTTATTGGGTGGATCAATGGATCCACGACTTTACATTATGCCTCCTGGGGGCATATGCATTGCGCAATACATTGCTTAAATGAACAAGTGTTTGATTGGAGTACAACCATGCTAGAGTGCATGGAGAGACAACTCACAGAGTGTCGTGGGTGGAGAAACAAGAAATTTGGGCTCAAGACTGTTCTTTACTCTTTATTCTTCAAGAGGGTACCCAGTCTTAGTCCCCGAGAAACTATACGGGGGCACATGGCCTCCTTCCCAGCAATGTGTAGGTGGGAAGCTTTGTTGCCACGACAGGGGAGAGGGAGGACCATCGAGGCCTTCGATGATACATTTTTTGACTGGTCTTGAAAGATTTCAGCTATAGAGGACTGCCCCTATGTTGGGATCAACTTCTCCAGAGATATTGACATGCCCGTACCTCCCGGAGCGGAGTGAGGAGAATTAGGTACGTTTTTCTTTAAATGTTTTTTAATTTTTTATTTCTTTTATATATATCATTTTTTATGTGTACCAGAGCACCTGAGAACTATGTATCTGTTATGTCCAAATGTGGGACCAATGCGCCCAACTGATTTTGCGTGGAGCAGGCACCATCCACGACCAAAGGCAATAACAACAGCCGCCAAACCAGCAGCAACAACAGGTGTACCTCTAGGCGGAGAGGCTGAGAGAGTTTTGAGACAATTGGAGCGGAACCTGTTTTCACTCACTCGCACTGTGCCTATGGCCAAGATCAAGGATCTCCCGCCATCTATGCAGCCTCACATTTTTGGGGTTCCACGGACCTGGGTCCAGTTATTTCGATGTTTGGAAAACGTTGTAGTCCACTATGGCAGGGTCAACCGACCTCGTGTTTAGCTTAGGGTGGAACATTTTTGTGCCGAGGGAACACTTTGTATATTTTTTAGGGAATAAACCCCACGTTATATACCAGACTCATTATTATTTGAGGTTCTTGCGCCCACCTATGTACTCTGATACTTTCGATATATATATATATATATATATATACATATTTTTATTTCTTATGGGTTACATTTATTTACAAATGTATTTACATGTGTATGTGTGTGATTTTATTTACATGTGTGCAACATGCCAATCTAATACTTGATTAGCTAGAGTATCTGTCATTTGATTCAATTTCCTAGGAACATGGATATACATAATGTAATAAAAAAAATGTTATAAGAGACATACCCTAAGGAATCGTCGATCTAGAGTAGGATCGTAAACACGGTAGACCCCATTTAACTGGGACACAACCAATTGTGCATCTAGGTAGACCCGGAGGTAAGAGATACCATGAGACAAGGCGTCACAAAGAAACTCTATTACCGCACTGTATTGGGCGACATTGTTTGTGGCGTCACCTAAACAGATACCTCCAGAAGATAAGAACTGGTCTTGAGGTGTGAAAACCACCCAAGTTGTAGAAGAAAGCCTCTGAGTGTGTCGGCTAGCACCATCCGTTAATCCAATGAAATCATCCAATTTACTTGACATCTGCCATAGTGAAAATATGACATCAAAACAACACATCCATAAAACTAAAAAGACAAAAAATAAATGTATAAGAACTATACATATGTACAAGAAGTCACCCAAGGAGACCCACCTATGAGTAATAGTTCTTGAGATAGATCCCATTTTTAGGCCTTGCTAAAGCTTTCCCTTCAAAATCAACCGGACGATAAGCACCCTTCTTTAAAAATTTCTTCACGATGAATGGTCTGAACCACATGGGTTTGAACTTTCCTGCCGCCAGGGGATCCTTATCTTGGTCATAGACCACGACAAGGTCGCCTTCGGAGAAAATTCAAGGACAAACAGACCGATCATACTGACACTTGACTCTTTGCTTGTGAGCCTCATTAGCCAAGGCTGCTTCACATCGTTGCTCATCGAGCTGCTCGAGGTATAATAATCATTTCTCAAGTGGTGAAGTGTCTAGAAATAACTGTACTGCCAACTTAAGAGATGGGATTTGGCATTCTAATGGAAAGAGTGCTTCCAACTCGTAAACAAGTTGAAAAGGTGAGAAACCAGTGGCAATATTTACAGACATTCGGTAGGCCCACAACACCGAGTATAAAATCAAATGTCAATTTGACTTGGCCGAATTGATCATTCATTGTAGAATGGTCTTGAGCGACTTATTCATAGCTTCCACCTGACCATTCACTTGTGGGTAATAAGGTGATGAGTGTTCTTGCCTCAACCCAAGATTTGATGTTAATTCAAACATCATTTTGTTCTGAGAGTGACTTCCATGGTCAGTGAAAATTTCTTTCGGGATGCCGAACCTTGCTATTATTTGATTAAACAAGAAGAGAGTTGTTGTCTCTCCATCATCCTTGAACATCGGCATAACATCGACCCACTTTGTAAAGTAGTCTACTGCTACGATGATATAATGGTTCCCCCTAGCCAAGGGGGGGTGGCATGTAGTATAATCAATACCCCACTTGGTGAAGGGGCCAACTGTGATGACGGGAAACATGGGAGCAGGATGTGCCCTCATCTTCCATGAGAAGATCTGACACGGGTGGCACTTCTTGAACGATTCAACACAATATTTGATTAACGTCGACCAATAGTAACCAACTCGTAGAATCTTTTGGGTTGTTTCTAACCCAGACAGATGACCACCACATGCTCCAGTGTGGTAGTCGTTAAGCACGAGTTTTGCTTCTTCATGGGTGAGACATCGTTGAAGGATGCAATCTATACCTCGATGATACAAAGTGTCTTCGAGAATAAGATAATTTTTTTCCTGATGGCGTATACGTCGATGCTCGTCACGAGAAGCAAGAGAGGGGCACTTCAAAGTCTAGAGATAGACGAGTATATCTCCATACCAGGGATCTGAAGATGCGATCAAAAACATATCTCCTTTAATAGGCGACTCTTCGGGTATAACATCACCTGACTCGACCGGAAGTTTCGATATGAGTTCTGCAAAGACCAAAGACTTTTTGGATTTTGCTGAAACAAAATTCAAGTTAAATTCTTGGAGTATAACTATCCATCTACTGATATTTCTGCTGATTACGCGTCGTGTCAACACACATTGGAATGGATTCACAACAACAATGACGGTGGTCTTGCAAAACAAGATATAGTGACAGAACTGTTGGACAGCATGAACTGCTACCAAAGCAAGTTTCTTAATGTGGAAGTAGTTTTGTTCTGGTCCAACCAGGCCTCGTCTCAGGTAATAAATCATGTGCTCTTCAAGAAAATTGTCCTCTTGAACCAAGACCATGTCGATGGTCGATTTTGCAGTGGCCAAATACAATAAGAAATATTTATTATAATTGGGTGGCCGAAGCAGGGGGTAGATGTGAGGGTGAGTTTCAACACTTCGAAAGAGCACCGAGAAACTTTGTCCCAATGGAAAGGAATGTCCTTATTTAGTAAAGACATGAACCCTTTTGTGATCTCGACATAGTTTGCGATGAAACGCCGTAAAAAGTTCGCTTTTCCCTACAAACTCTGAAGCTAAGGGACTGTGCACGGGGGAGGAAACTGAACTATATCCTCAAAATTTAAAGGATCTACCATGATCCCTATTGTCAAAACTATGAAACCTAACATATGACCTGATGTCACGCAAAAACTGCATTTGTTTGGATTCTAGCGAATCCGGTAGTAGTGACTTCACTCAAAGATGAGTTGGAGGTGTGTGGGATGATCAACTCTCTTGCGAGATCACGACGCTAAATCATCTAGATAAGCCTCAACTAGGTGTTTGAGATCGTGGAAAGAAAAATAAATGGCCTGCTGAAAAGTGGCTCCAACATTCTTCAGGCCAAAAGAAATCTTGCGATAAGAGAATGTACCCCACAGACAGATAAAAGTTGTTTTATGCCGGTCCTCGGGTTTGATATGTATTTGATTATATCTCGAGAAACCATCCATGAAAGAAAAGACCTCGTAGCCTATGCATTTATCGACAATCTGGTTGATAAATGAAGTGGGGAAATTATCCTTTGGACAGGCCTTGTTCAAATCATAGAAGTCCGTACATACGCAAATTGTACCCTGCTTTTTGTTGACTGGAACGAGATTCGACACCCATTGAGTCAATTGGACGGGGTAGATGAAACCAACTTTGAGTAGTTTCTCTACTTCAACCTTAATATATGTTTCTTTTCGAGGATTAACTGAACGAAGCTTCTGCCGGACCGTCTTGGCGTCAGGGTGAGTCATGATTTCATTTTCAATGATTCTTGGATCAATGCCTAGAATTTCCTCATAAGACCAGGCAAAAACGTCACATAATTCTTTAAATAAATATGTATATATTTGAATCTCCTCAGGGGAACAATCTGCTCCAATGAAGACATTCTCCACGATGCCAGGGGTTCTGGAGATATCAATAGCTATCATTTTAGCGATGGTTTTGTTAGAAAAACAGGATCACAGAGCAATAAAATAAAACAAATGTGGAAACAAAACACAAAAGATACACAATACAATAGAGACACAGATTTATGTGGTTCACCCAGTGTGATCTACATCCACTAGAGAAATTACCAGGTCCTTTCTTTATTATTATCCAACAAATGAAGGGAATCAACCTACAACAAAACCTCTTGTAACTTCCTCTTCTTTCTCTCACAGTCTCCTATCTCATAAAATCATTTTCGCCATAATGCATAGCCGCAATACATTTCCCTCATAACAGAGGATTTCCTTCTAGGGAAAAAACACCCTAA